>JAHQZX020003519.1:0-36765 GCA_019804575.2 Pseudotulostoma volvatum | reverse complement strand
CTTCACTACACCAGCCTCCCACCTAGTCCTAAATTGGCTAATGTACATAAAGTATTCTACAGAATCAATCTGACACGTTCACACGTCTTTCCCTTCTCTTTCATCATTTAGTAGATGCTACTGGACCAGTACATTGTCACGCTGAACCACTAGTATCGAAGGAAACGTATATTCCTTACAGTTCCGGCATCTTGTTAGTGTACCTAGTTAGAGCCATGAACAGAATTGAAGGATCCCCCCGGAACTTGTCGACGGGTACTCGGGTACTATTAGATCGTGGGCAACTTCGGAAATAGTGACCCGAGAGCGACCATTTGAATTGACAGCGCCATGTTCTCCTATATGATATTAGCGTTTGACTAGCAGTCAAGCAGCTATTAAACAGGTAACTGGTTCTAGCAGAAATATAACCCACTAGAAGACCATTCAACCATCTTGAAACAATGATATTTGTTTCATTTCTCCGTAAACATTCGGATCCTGTCTCTTCTATGATAGCTCACCTGAGCTTGAAAGACTGCATGATTCTTCCGCCATAGGTATCCTTGCTATATTATAGGGTAAAGTATGGATAACAAAATAGGTGACTAGTAGCGGACTTAGCTGAATTTCGAAACCTCTAACCGCGCCGTTGGCAAATCCGAAACCGCGTCTACCTTTCTTTGGTCCAACTACTTCTAACTGTAAGCTGCCGCTGCGTGCCTAGAATTTTTTTCCCTTCTACATATACATTTTCAACATTGACTATTACGAACTTCATTTCCCTCTATCTCGCCGGGCCGAGTATCCAAGATATAGTTACTATTAAGAGGCCTCAATATTAAGGCGGTGATATGATTCTTTAGCTCCTGTTCCATGCTGAATACTTGCTGACCCAGAGTGTATAATACAGGGCCCCACCGACAAGTTGTCGGCCTATGTCGCCGCAATTTCATTCCATCCAAGGTATAAAATAGCGGTGGATTGAGAAGAGGTGGGAGTATCATACTGATTGGCAAAGCATTACAGATACGGCTATAAGGACACAATGAAAATGGTACAAGTCAAAGACGGGAGAGGATCTCTTTTGCCCGGCCGATTTCTTTCAGCCAACACTATAACCTCTAAAGGGCCGGAGGAATTGACAGACTCACCACAACTGAAATACTTGGTGGAGGAGGGCTTTCGCAACAGTAGTGGTGAAGAGAAGGCGGAGTCTCCCTCCGATGAGTACAATAAATACATGGCAGAAACTCCCACGCGAGAAGATTGACAATCCTATCACCTACTGGTACGAGAAGTGGCCGCGTCTCGCAAGCTTCGCACTAGACCTCTTTAGAGTGTTCAGCGGTGTAGTGTAGGCAGAATGGTTCGGCCGCATCGAGGATATTTAACAGCTGGTACCATATGTGCCGCTGCCTGCCTTGAGGCAACGGGATAAGAATGTAGTAGATATACCTCGAGAGCGGGGAAAATATACGTGTATAAGATTTTCAGAGTAATGTAATTATTAAACTGTCAGTGTAGTGTAGTTTAACCCCCCCCAAACTGCATCACACGCACTATTCCCAAGCCTAAACCTATGCGGTGAATACTGGACGGATGGAGATAGATCAACTGAGGTAAAAAGCATACACTACCATAGGTTAATATTTCAAAGCTCTTTAAATAAGTGATTCGAGCATACTCGCTATAGTAACATCGTCGTCCATCAGGGACAATGCTCCACACACCAAGGACGTCGGTAACAACACGTGTCCGTTTACATATACACATCGTCCCTGAAATACCTTTGCCAATGCCATCGTTCATATTTGTTATGTGAGTAGGTACATATGTACAAAAGCACCCTGACTCATCAATCTTGGTTTCGAAATAACAAATCCTCCAGTTAAAATATTATCACAAGACATTACATTATCTGGTGTTGTGATCGAAAAGTATGGATCCTGTCTCGTCCGTCCACTTCATGTCTCCCCGATGAATATTTTCAGCAACCCTCGCCCTGGAAGGCCCCGGACACCGTCCATTAGTCCACTACGCTGTGGCCTGGATTCGGTGAGTTCGAACCATTCGGTAGGAGGTTGACCTGGCTACAGCTCGTTGGCCACGGGAAGTGTTCATAGAGATAGATCGAGAAGAGCTGGGGAGCGCCGTGCCACCAGTCACACACTACGTATGAACCCCCATGTCAGCGACTATTAACGTAGCCTTCCGCCAGGCTGCTGAGATCAGGAAAGAAAAGGAAGAGTGAAAGAAAGAAAAAAAGAAAAACAACTAGGCAGACTTACCAAGCCAACCACCGAAGCCCGTGTTGTTCGATTGCAAGCCGGACGCATTGAAGAAGAAGCCATTCGTGCCGGAACCACCGTCAATTGTGACAAATTCCCACCCTATGAATATAATAGCAAGTAAGGATCCGACGCCTATCTAGAGTGCGAGAATGCAGTCGATAACTTACCCGCATAATTGGTTTCAGCGCCTAGGTAGATCCCCCACGTGATACTGTCCGAAGAATGTTGCACTTGCGTACCGTTCGTAAAGAATAAATCGCCATCGCCAGGCTGAAGGACAGCATCGTTGAGTCCCGCACCGGTATGGTAGAGATAGAGACCGAGATTACTATGGTTCTTATTCGCAACCTCGCTGGTTTTCAAATGAAAAGTGTCCTGACGATGTTGGAGAATCGAGCTTGCCGTAATGGCGGAGACAAGCGCCGCAAGGGAGAAGAAGAGCTTCAGTTGCATGATGTTGATGTATCTTTAGCACTATTGATCTGTCAAACTTCTTGTTAACTTGGGGATGAGTATGTGAGAAGAACCAACGTGGAAGCTTCACTACATTGAGATGGGTTAAGATACACTTATATTTATATACATACGTCCATACAGTATATCTTCGCGATGATAAATAATAAATAATAATAATGATGATGATGTGAGGCCATTAATGAGAAGCTATGTTTTGAAACCCCGCTCTCAATCAATACTCAACACTGAATGCATGAATGTTGACTTCTTCGCAGATCTCCACGACTATAATAGTGGCATTATAACTATGTACTAGTTGTACTAGTTATGTAGCACCATACATATGATGTACCAGAATAATACCTCATAAACTCCTTAGTTCCTACATGGATCGCATCGTGGTCCTGTAATACATTCGTTAATAATATATGCATCTAGTCGCTAAATAACAACTACCTCCCTCAGTAGTACAAGAACGTATCTAGATAAGCCAATAAGGACTATGGTATATGGATGTAGATCACTTTTTATGGGGTATAGATGGGTCCGATTGGCCCTATTTAGCTCCTTCTATGTAACATAGCCAGTAGCCAGTAGCGTAAAATGAACAACTAGTGGTGTTCCTTTGTGGGGAGTACATACCTAAAATTATAGGCTTATATATGCTATATATTATTATACAAAGCTAACCAGTTATATAACTCGCTCCGCTTCAAGATTACCATAAATATTTGAAAAAAGATAACTATTTTTACCCGGCGGACATCCGAAACCGACCCGCAACCCCAGAAAACCCGACCACTTCAAGGAATAACTCACACAACGCACCATGAGAAAATTAAGATTTGGGCTCATTTTATATCAGAGAAATGCTAGGTAAGCAATAAAATGAAGCAATATAAAAATAAATTGTTACTCCGACCGGCCTCTTGGCCACCAAATGAAGCGATATTTACCAAACCTCATGTTGTGCGTGAGTTCAGGGTAGGATGGGGCTAAGCCATCTCAGTATTGAACCCAAGCCATACTGGGTTAAGTGCCAATGGGGGCCCACACGCCACCATACGTATTGTAATTTACATTAAAAAAAACCAGAGTCCCTCTGAAACGCCGCAAGGCCTGTAATATTCCGATACGCGTATTACATATATTACCATACGGATTATTAATGAACCGAGCTGACCCCAAGGGTGGGTCGATTTTGGATGTTACCTTCATCGTATTTAAGCTATGTATCAAAGCACTGCTTTATTGCTATAACCACCCATCAATTTTGTGCTGTAACTTATGATGTTCTAGTATGTACCGCGCTATCGCAGCTCCATACTACGATCCCAACGGATCAAGATCAAGGCTCATTGTTATTTGCTGATAAGTTGACTATCAGCTAAACTTATTTTATACCTCAATGCTACTAATGTCTCGGACCACTCTCTGACGGTAGGATTTCTAATAACGGAATGTTATTATTTACTATAGCTAACTCTAGTCGAAGGCAGAGTTTGAGGGCAAATTACTTGATTGGACAGTTTTGTTAGCTAAAGTATATGCATTAATGAATCCAGCCAATCAAAGCCTAAGAAATATAGTTGCTGCACCAGTTTCTGCTCCCAAAATTTTGCTTCGCTGCGCTCCGCAAAGCGTGACTCCGCCACCATAGAGTAGGTAGACAAAGAAAGCTTTAAAGTGGAAGCTGCATTTTCCACTTAGAGTAATCGTATGATAGATAGACGAAAAATAACTAACTCGAAAAAAATTAAAGGAAGGAAGAGCTACTACTAGCACTATAAAATATTATAAGCTATGTACATTATATGTAAGTTAGCGAGGGGAGCATTTCTAAAGCTGACTGGCAAGAGACTTTCAGGATATAAAGTGCCGATGCACTTCACACTGCTCTCCCCTATAAGCTTTCGTAGTGTCGTCTCTGTTCTGTTACACCCATCAAACTATAGGTGAAATCGGTTTACGATTGTCTCAATGTAGTATGGGTCAGTAAGATCCCTGACAATCCTGATCCCTAGGAGCCATGTCAACTCCCTCATATCCCCCATACATAGGATATTTCTCAGCTAGTTTGTCCCGAAAAGCAAGCTAAACCTCTCGATGTTCTGGTGACTATTTCATCCACGAAGAAAAGAATAACATTACATTCATTTGTCTTCTGCCGATTGTGTCCACTCTAAATAGGACTCCTTCGCACTTATTAGTAGTATGGGATCGCCGATTATTGACCAAGGAGGAACACATTCGTTTCTTATGGCTTTACTATCGTGCTTTCTATAACGGCCGCTTCGGTCGCTTCTCATGTCGCCTGCGAAGCGTTAGTAATGCAACAATCGGTCCACTCATCGGCAAGTTCAAGGCGGTCATACTATAACAAAACAAAGAGTATAAATAGTAGCATAGAGAGCATGATATCATAAAACGGGGCTGAAGTCCAAGATGGAATGCCAAAGCATAAGAGCTTAGAATTGGCTGGACCAGGAGATGAAACATGCTTAGGTCTCGAGAACCGTCAACAAATCTAATTTGGAACACTCTGAGGTCTGTTAGAGAAAATCTTTCATCGGATTCAAAATGAAGGAAACTCAATCAGTCTTTCTTTTTGCATTTGCGAGACATACCCTACATTTAGAGGCCACATCGCTCGCAGTGGCCTAGTCATTCGAGTTGTCTAAGGGACAAGATTTCTCGAGGTTTTGCGACTATGCGTGGGAATACACGGCCTTACATTCGAGACCCCTAAAAGGTGGCCCGAGTACCATGCGCATCATTTTACCACTAAAGGGTTGTAAGAAGTGTTCCTGGCAGTAGGCAGAAACCTGATTGATAGCTTCTTTGTGGTCCTTCTCGGTAATATTGGCGTATTTGAACTCAAGATAGAAGATATCTTTTGTCAGTTTGATGCTTTATCCCAGTAATGCACCTTGCAATCCACTCTCCTCCTACTCTGCTCTGCTGGAGGATGCTCCTGTATGAGGTAAAATTGTCTTGTAGCAGGAACTCACGATGAAATTAAATATCGCCACCCAGAACATTGCTGTCCTGGTTTCCAATCCATCCAATGGCCACCACACAGCAAGGGACTTTAACTGCTTTAAGTTAAACACTAACTTTAACCGGGAGGTCAGTGCGCAAGCATTAGTTGATATTTTAGTGGTTGGGTCACCATGCCATGTCGACAGACCCATCTATCACCTGGGTTTCCGTGTCTTTGTTTCCCCCAGAATTAGTATGAAGGTCTTCTGACTTGTGTAGATATAAGGTCATTTGCCCATATCTATAGCATTGTGGTTATATTACATCCCGGTATTGGGCACCTACTAGTACATACATACGGTACTGTCAATTTATGCTCCCGTAGATACAAATCTACATCATAACAGCTATCACCGGTTATATAGGTATGCATACAGTACAATTGAATTCACCTCAATACCCACATTCCAGATAAATAGGGGCAAGTAAACATAACAACTTTCTATGAAGGACTACTAGTCTGTATCTCAGTTTTGAAGTTTTATCAGTGCCAAGACACGCGTTGTTTATTCCTCTCCTTTCCTTTTGATGTTAATTTCTACGTTCGCTGCGGTCTTCCATCTCTACAAGATGATTCCAGTTCCTAACAATGGGTCTCTCTTTACTGCACTCGACTCGGCCTGAGTAGTGGTACGCTCTTCCTGGATCGCCGGGTACTCTCAGATGAGAAAGTCGACAAACTCCTGCTCATAAGCCACCGCAGGACCCAGTCGGTGAGAGATACAGCCGGCGATAAATCGTCGATAGAATTGATAGGACAGCTCTCTAACGTTTTGCGACCCTTCGGTCTGAACAGATTAGCAATCTTTATCTGCAGAGACGATGATAATACCATCCGCGCGGGCGGTTTCCCGCGAAACCTTTGTAATAAAGGAGGTTCTCTTCCAAGTCAAGCCTTGGCCCTACTAAGTCAGCAGCATGCGCAGCACACCACTATGGTGTTATTCGCCTGGCTAGCGAGCATGATCACACGTCGAAAGCATAACTGGTCAATATCCGGCGCAGGGCTAGACCGGATAAGCTCGATAAGCTCATCTATGCTTTGGCTGTTAATATTAGCACTTCTCACGCTGGATATGGCTGACTCTGCACCCAGATCCTGCCGTCCGACATCTGTGTTGACTCCCTGGCGCCTTTTATGTTCCAGGTATATTGACGGGCCAGTCCAGAATAATAACTGTAGAAGTTGCCAATCCTATTAAAACCGGACTCCGAGACTGAAACGAAAAGAATGCGGAAGCCGAGTGATAACGCGGCACCAACAGATGCAACTACAGAAACCCTGCCTAGTGGGGTTGCTTCAGAACCTTTACCCCGGGCTGACAATATGCAATTGAGCTGAGCTCTGAACTGTCGGAGACTAGCAATATTATCGGAGTCCAGGCATAGGTAAAAATAGTATGAAGGCCTGGACTACCGGTAGTTGAAATCCGCCTACTATATTAGTTCTTATCTCTTTTTCGGTACGCTCACGTACCGAAGTGAGACATGTAACAGTATAATCTATATTATACTATTGCTGGTGTCTGTTTTGCTAAAGGGAACCGCTATCGAGAAGGATTTATTTACAGTGGTGCTGACTAATCACCATTAAGTCTCCCACCCGAGACTCCGCCTATTATACCGACACTCTTATTCTTACGATGTCATATATTGTCATATGTCATCATTTGTCGTCATCATCGGTCATTATCTCATTTGTGTTTGATTCATTTTTTTATTATCACTATGTAAGATATATATATATATATCTCATCTATGAGAGTTAGACAACTAGGACTTCATCTACTGTATATTGGGTACCCTGCCTTCATCACGATAAATATTCAGTCAAGTTTGGAGGACTCGAGTGACGAGTTAATTACCGGTATGGCTAAGCCTAGAAGCTAAATTGAGATAGCTCCAAATAAATTAAAAGTGGCACAAGGGAGCTAAAAAGGGGTCCAACTTGCGAAACTCCTATAGCGGCTCTTCAAAATCTTCCAAAATGCGCCAACGAAGACGGCAACGTGAAGTCGTGAATGCAAGCGCTAACACCGCAAATATTCTCGGCCTCTCCAGGAAGCAACAGGAGAAGGATAGAGGCGAAACTACCCAGGCCACACAACCCATGACCCCGTTAGTAGTTGCCTCTTTCAACTCGCCCAGACCACACAAGAGAATGTTGCGATACCAGGTATGGTATAGCGTACAGCGTTATACCCTTTTCAACATTAACATTTGACGCTACTTCGTTAGAGATAAGTCACGTGGGACTAGCGATAAAACACGCCTTGACAAGAACCAGATATATAGACGAAGACCTTTTGTTACCCTCCTCTGGCTGTACTAACACATGGATAGTCACAAAACAAGAATCCCACATCTGAGGAGGTACTTCGCCGAGTTGTTGACTCGATAAATTTTCTATCACCCATCCCTACGCACATTACATGGCTGCTACAGCCGTCGAAGCAGCCTCCGGCGATGTCTATGAACTGATGCTTTTAATGCCTCGCGGAACTGGATGCGTGTCAATCGGCTTCACAATCTCCCCGGGAAAATGTTTAAGGTCTCCTAATTCGAACAAGTATCGACCTAAAGACTTCTGAGTAAGGTAGCTCGCAAGAGTCTTCGCAGGATGACTAAAGAAAACCCACAAAGCAACTCGCCGCCTACCAACTTACTAGTTTCTGCATAATACGCTGTGTAACTGGAGTAGTCATTGGAGAACATGATATGGTAAAGCTAATTGCTATGATTCGGCAGGATGAAGATTGATGAATTGAACTGGAGCTCCGGCTCCCTAGCTTACATGTATATAGGCTTCTAAGCTAAAGAACGTGCTATACTCTGAAGGACGGGAGTATAGCGAAAATGGAATGATCCGTCCGCGAGCAACAATATGATGAAGAGAGTGAATGACCCCTATAGAATCATAACACCAGGCCTGGAGCGGATTGTCTATATAGTTAGTACTGTTTAGTTTTAAATATGATTAAAACATGCTCGTTTTAGGCGTGGGATTCCAGCAAGATGACCCAAGCTTAGGACAGCCCTTTTGGGAGGCCGTTACGTTCGGAAGCTCAGAAGATAATTGTAAGTCAAACCTTACCCTCAAAGCCTGCTACGCACAAGGATGGCGTAAGGGGATCAGTACTTCGGTCTTTCGGCGTAGTGGTAGCCTAGCCCGCTTCAGCACTACAGATAGCTTCAAGGAGAACTATCAAGGGATAATATCTACGCATTCCAGATGCCAAGACAGTTTATATACGTCTTCGCGTTAAGACAGCACCCAAGGTATCATTCTTAGTTAATTGGCCATTGTTATGATAAGCTAAATCATTCAAGATGCATAGAGTCTCTCCTAGCCGCCTGGACTCCACCATTTCCTTTGCACTGTTTCCCTCCGTCAAGGACTTATTATGTTTTGTTGTGATCTGCGAGCTCAAGCCCGTGGATTAAAGTCCGGTAGACAGGGACTGAATCCCAGCGCTCCCACAGCCAGTCGGGCAGGGCTTAATTGCTATACCTTACTTGGGAATACATTTCAGTTGTCTTTTGAAATGTTCTTAGTAACTAGATTGGGGAATTTCATTAGTTAAATAAAGATAAAAGCTGGTAAACAATCCATATTAGCCTCTGAAAGGGGCAATTCATCAAGTACAGCTCGTATTGAGCCCCCATATAGTTTATTAACTGAAATGCTTGTTCATACTATTGCTGGCTCGCACTACCACATCGCTGAATTCAGTTGGACTACTGGCAAATAACAAAGCAAGGTTAGGGTTCTGACGGAGAGAGGCCTGCCAATCCGGTGCTTTTTCGAAGGGCCATAATTAATATTACTGGCTGTTTCTTTTATTTAAATTTAAAAGTGGGAGAGTTTATGTAGAGTTGACGATTAGAGGCAAAAGGCTTTATGAACGACACGTGACCTCGTATAGTCAACTCTTAGTTAGGTTTAGTGGCGAGAATTCTTCATGTGCCTCTCACTTGCAATCAAGAATAGAATCAACCAAGAATAAGCAACGAAAATCAAAGAGACTAGTTGCCAGCCACACCCGTTTAGTACCAACATTTCAATTAGGTTAATATAAGCCTCGTACCCAAAACACGCTTTTTAAGACTTCATAGATATGTACTCAAAGTTCGAAACATCTAATGGTAGCTACATGCAGCTCTATATATGATGCCGGAACTTGAAAACCTCACTTAATATCCCAACGTTTTTGAATCGGAATTACGCAGCACCACCGTAGATGATAAAGGGATATCATGTATTTTTCGATAGAGCACCTGTTGGAATAAAGGATTTGCGCACACGGGAATAATGGAAAGTTGGTAGCATACCCCACCAAAGAGTCGAATAATTCCCAAGTAAATCCTGCTACTAAGTTTAGCATCTCCATTGGAGATTTGCTACTATAGATAGCGGGTGTGTTTGTATGGACCCCGTGAGCCATCCTTTACTTAGCAGGCCGATTCTTATCATGGAGGGGTAATGCAATCGAGCTGGCTTGTAGCTGATTTGGGCTGGAGGTTTTTTTCTATATAGTGATAACCAACCAAGACATGTACAACATACATACATAAGTTAGTCCTTTATTTAATTCAAGATCCTCAGCACTTCCCAACGCCCATTGTTGTTCCTGGTCATATTCCATATAAGAAATTTCCTTCTTCTGTAGCAATCAGTTGAAAGCCTACTGCTAGCCCATAGGTAGTCCTCTACTGCTAGCTCATAATCTAACAGCGCCAACCTTAGGATAATAAAATGCAACTCCTCTACAAGACCCTCAAAGCTGGTGAAGAAATTATTGCCTGAATTTTAGTTGCATTTTCATGGGGAGATCCTTTCCCGAGCAGGTAATTCAGGCACGGATAGATAAATTACGGTGTACGCAGCGACGGAAGCCTTCATTACCACAATAAAGAAGACTCCAGTCTATTGACCCCTCAGCTCCGACACTGCTGGTCCTGATTCACATGGCGGCTGGCTCCATTCGCCCGAACTTGACTACTAGTAGGTATGACATTTCATCGATGGGGTCTAAGAATATCCTCCGAGCTACCACGTCCTCGCGCTCATGGCCGTCAACAGAAACACCTTTCTTCATGTCCTTCCAGGTGTACCCCAGTTTGTTTAAACCATGCATGTGCGGTCTTTGATGTTATAATAGCAACTTGATAAGTAGAATTTCACTGGATGAATCCATAATATCTTCGATAGCTGTAGCAAGATATTTTCCCTTACAATTTCATTCCTGCCCTTTACGTTTGACCTCTAATAAATGTTCCATATCCTTCGGACGGATATTGGCGCTCCGAAGGAGTGAGCCAGATTTTCTATGAATTGAGACCTATATCTACCATGATTTGAGATTTAGCCAAATTTTTCTTGCGAGATGAAAGAGGGGAAATGGCGGGCGGTAATGCTTCTCTTCTAGCAGAAAAATTTATTAGTTATTGGTTGGAATTGATAACTAACCGTTCCACCTCCGTTCTTACGGCTCTCGGCAAATGCAAAAGATCATAGGAATCGGTACTAGTAGTTATGCGCTTTCACGGGACCTGCGAGGAATGTGTACAAGGGTATATGTGTGGCTAATTTCTTATTGCCATTCTACATTGCAACGCGAATACACCGTTTGGCCTTCCGGCCATCTGGTCCATCTTTACTATATAGGCATGACATGATAATATCACAGTAGTGGTGGGAGGTCCTGCGGTCTTACAGAGCCCTTCATGAGGCCCTGCGAAATAAAAAGCCTCTTTTCCCTCCACATTTCCAGCCTGACTAGCTTAAGCTAAAATTCTTATACCCACAGCTATATACCCCTACATACTAAGCTCGGTCACCTAATTGACCTGTCCGCAAGCTAGAATTGCTGCTTCTATGCACCCTTTTTCTTAATCACCTTCTTATAAGCTTCCTTACGTTACAAAGGTTAGCACCAATGAAGACCCTGAAGCTCAGGAATATTTTAGGGTTCTATGTGTGTAGAATCTATTCAGAAAGGATGTGTTAATGTAAAGCAATGCTGAGGAGTTATCTATGTTCTTAGAGTTCTAGGTATTGCTCTTTTATACATGTATCCCAAACAATATTGCCACGGTTATTTTTGTTTTCACATATACTGCCAATCGGAAGTAGGTATGGTGGTGTATTTCAAATTTGTCTCTTTATGCAGAGAAATACATATTCCGTTTTTCTACAAGGTCTTACCTTTCTAATAAGAGCAGGAATGAATATTACCAACACAGTCCTGACACCGCAAAAAGAAGAAAGTTAACCTCCTATGCTCAACTTCGCGACTTCTCAACGCAGTCGTGAACCTATTTCCATATTATACAGAGGCTATTTCCTAGCCCATCATACCAACCTTGAATTTCTCTATATTATTACCACTGTTGTCTTCACAGCTGCCTTTCCTTTCAGTGTCCGTGGTTCCCCGACGCTATTACCCGAATCTTCTCTGTCTTCATCGGGGGTACTAAATAATAGGGAACTGGCACCTGATGAGTTCGACTACCCCTCTATTCTTCCTTCTCTTTTCTTCGACTTTCTTTTTCCCTCCACACCAAATCCTCCGATCCCAGTTAAAGGTGATACTCAGGATTTAGTAGCTACTGGTACAAGACTCGCCATCAGAATAAATATTTCTAGAGAACATTGGGACTTCACCGTCTATTTATGGCGGGCCCTGGATGAAGGGAAAACGGAAACCCGTGCTCGTTGTCAAGAATGGTATTGGTTGAACATGAGGTTAAAATAAAGCCAATGTCTATAGCGTACTATACGTAAAGCGTGAGATATAAGAGACAAGGACTGACTTTATTAGCTAATAAAGATGAACGGTTTTGATATTTACCTGCCCTAAGAAGAGATAATTTCCCATGTTGATGATGTCTATATCGATAGCGAGATGAATGGACTCGTCATCCTCATTGCAGTATCGTTATCAAAACTGGACTGGCATTCGCTTTTGCCTAGCCAACGTGATCTATTCTACTTTGCCCGAAACAGACTGCGCTGCTGGCTTCAAGACAAATATGCAAAGTTCGCTTAAAGTCAACAATGGCTTCTCTACTTACAGTATGAAGCAGTATGATCCATGTGGGCGGGGCCCACCACCCCGCGACCATTGCTTAAACGCTTCCGTTGATTGCAAGTGCAACCTTTACCAGTCAGGGCCTAAGATATTATGTATGATAACGGCTCCAACCCAGGATATGATCAGCACAGATTAATATTTCAAGTCAGCAACCGGAAAACAAAGGATTGATTGGATCACATTAATAAATACAACTTCTCTTCCACTACTAAAATACCAAAGCCTACCTATGTCACTTTAAGACCTACATGTAGCTACTCCATACTAGTATTTACAGACGGCAGCCAAGCTTACACTATTAACTAATAATGTGTGTATGACAGCATGATACATTAGGTCTAGCGTTTATTCTACTATGCAAATTGTAAAATAGAGTAAGGAAAGAAAAAGGAAAAATCATAGGATAGGTCCGATAGGAAAAGAGAGATATCACCAGGTTCTCCATCGCGGGCCTCTAAGGGAGTAGCCAGTGTGAGCTTGTCAGCGCCCCTGGATAATTAACGGCTTACTGCCCCCTGCCAGGTAGGCAAGTCTGGCTCCTCGACCCTGCCGCAATTACGAACGGGTTCCCACGCCCTGAGTAATAACTTTAAGAGTGCGCCTAAGCTTCCCCAGGTACTGGTAATATGTAGGTTGCAATTGAGCTGGGGCAGCGACAGCCACAACCATGTTCATTGCATGAATCCACGAGAGGTCTGTCCGGGCTCGTTTCCCCCGACCCTTGCATCTCCCGAAACCCAACATATAATAAAGTGAGCGTCACTTTCATCTCAGTTGCTTTCTGCCTTTGCTGCCATCCTTGTCTAGCTCCACGCACTGTCCCGTTAACACAAGTCACGATCCAAACTATTGACCTAACCAAACTCAACCCGACCACAACAAAAAGCTCCTCCTGTAGAGAGAACTGCCAATGTGTAACAAGATCTAATCCTATTTTGTACTAGTTTTGGTGCGCGCAGCAAACTAGCGTGTGGTTAGCGCATTGGTACGTACACGTTTGGTAGGATTTATGCGGACCCTCAGTGGCTACGGTAGGAAGCGCAAAGGGACGCAAAACAGTTTATGAATTGGCGGCACAGCTCTCACCTGAATGATGCGGGGACCATAGGATGATGAGTCTGACGGGCAAGTGGATGATATGGATATGCAAAGTCTATGAATGAGCTACGAGCAGGGTATGCCTACAGTAGCATAGCAGAAGGAATGTGTAGTTGCCAGGAAGTCAGAAGGAGCGACGTGGCTAGAAGAAGAGAAAAGGGGTAAGGTGCTAAGGATCGGGCCGATAGCCTCCGACCGCATAAAACACCTCATTTGTCCGGGGTTGGCTCCCTACCGTCTATGTCAAATATAGTAATATTAATGTACATTTCAGTATGGACCAAGTAGTTCAGTATTTTAGATAAACTGAACTATAACATATATAATACTTATTCAATAGCTGCCAAACAACTGACATGTCTAGAACCCAACCTGCACCTAGCCCGCGATTGTTGCACCGTGCAAGCTGCAAAGCTTTCCAAGCTTAGCTTAGACGTCCTCACGAGAGCGCGCGACATCTAAGTGTCTACGCAGCTTCGAACTCAGTATTACAAGCTGCCTAAAGCGTTTTCAATGCGGCAACAGATACCTCCCGCTGCCTGCCCAGGGTTGGATACTGTTACTTACGCGTTCTAAAGTTGGACAATTTAGGGTTCGAATCCTATAGCCGAGCTTCTTAATACAACCAACCTAGGAGGTGTTATAACCATATCATACCATACAGCGGACTAATTAAATAAGGGTGGCCCCGCCGAACATTTTGTTAACGATTCCCCAGAAAAGTGGAGTCTAGCTCAAAACGTCAAGATAAACGTTCATCCGGATACCGCCGGATATCATCTTCCCCATGCCGAGGGAAAGGCTTAAGCTTACCTAGGGCTAGAGCTCACCTCAAGTGGAACGCGTGGGTGAAGCTTTTAGTGCAATATCGAGAAATTAATATCGATTGGGATTCTGCAGTGCAGATTAATTGGTGTTTCGGTTTCCTTGGGCTCAAGAAATCAACCTTAAACCTTACAAAAAACGATGTTCTTTGTCAATCATGGGTATTAGCGATCCCCCCCGTTATAAGATATTGAGCTTACTAGGTACGGTATCGAATGACCAACCATTAGGGAGTGCACTTCGGAAAAAAGTGCGAGCCAAACAACACTTTTAAAAGCAGCAACCGTTATGCTTCCTTCTTCTAAAGTCGCTGTAGTGGAGATTAAAACACTTTTCAAACATTACGATTCACCCAGGACGCCGCGAGGCCAGAGGCAAGGTCCATCTCGCTACTAGTAATGTTGAGCACTGCTTTTCAACAGTCAGCCCCTGACTTTTATGGTCAGTAGAAGGGCCGAGGGTGTAGCTGATCAGATGGAGTAACTCATCAATTTACTAGTCCTACTCGGGTAATTTAGATCATCGCCATTTTGTTTTCATACAACAACTATTTTTTTATCATTGTTAGGCATACATCCAAGAAGTAGTCATCACAGAAATCATCATCTATTCTACTAGTTATTACTTTTTTTATTGTTAAATTGGACCTTAAATGGCGCAAGTTCGGTTTCGTCTAGACCCGACACCGCCGAGTCCGCCGCAGACACTACCTATTAGTAAGCCAATTTTTCAGATAGTACTGTCAGGATCCTGATCTTAGTATATAGAATACTGACCGAATGGCCTACCGGTCATTTATTGGGCCTTCTTGGGGTTGTGGTGTAGTAGTAAAGCCAGCGGGCCGCTTTCTCACAAGTACACTGTGACGGTTGCTCAATCTAAGAAGAGAAAGAGTAGATTGCTGTCTCTAAACCTAGGCAGCTATGTACGAAAATATTAAACTTGGAAAAGGAAAGAGAAAAGAGACAAGAAAGCATAAAAGGAGGGGCTTCTTATAGCTTGGGGATCTGAGAAAGATCCCCAGCGTTGTAGGAAGCTCCCACAAGGAAGGAAAATATTAAATAGTCAAGGGAAGTCTTACAGGTAGTTCTCTATAAGACAGTGTCTACCTTCGTGGATAACTCCGCCTCTGTAAGAAGAAACCAGAAAAAATAATGGAAATGATCTAGCTCATTGGCTATGGGGAGATCCCTTCCAAGAAAGAAAGAAAAAGAAAAAGAAAAAATGGAAGTGCCAATTGAAAGAAATATTGCATCCGTTACATACACTACTAATTGAAGTTGCGAGAGCTCTTCGCCTCTCTGATCTGAGGGGTATGCTGAAAGACTTGTCGATCCTGGGCTTCCGAGCGCTCCTTATCTAGTCGGACACAAATTTCGATTTTAAATCCGGGTGTCGGTTGAGGAATTGCTGTGTCCAGTGGACACCGAGATTATCTGTGTCGCCTTTCTCGGTTAGAAGCCCAACAGCCATTGCACAAAGCTGTTCAATCCGAATAAGCCAGCCCCAGTTTGACATCTCCAAGAGCCAGCCTCGAATTGCATCCTCTTCGGCGACAGTCAACTTTTGCATAGCCTGGATAGCCTGCTGCTTGAGACAGCTCCCTTGATTCGACCGTGTAGGGTTGAAAAGTTGACGCCAAACGTTTGAGCCGCCTTTCTTAGACAACTTCCCGCCCGCATCCTTCCAGGCTTTATGAGCTAGATGAATTCGCTCATCTTTTGGGACCTCCGGAAGGTCACAATCACTAACTTCATCAGGGGCAGGATCTATATTCTCATTCATGATATCAGCCAAGGTGCCCTTAGGGGCGGACACGGCAGAATTTGAGAAAGTAATGGTCGGGTCGAGAGGAAACCGAACTTGCGCCATTTTGACGTCCAATTTAACAATAAAAAAGTAATAGTAGAATAAATGATGATTTCTGTAATGACTACTTCTTGGATGTATGCCTAATAGTGATAAAAAAATAGTGATCCAAATTACCTGAATAGGACTAGTAAACTGATCAATTACTCCATCTGATCGCTTACCCCTAATTGCATAGGTAATCGCCGACACGCGTCCGGCGGAGGACAGCTCTATGCTTGGACCATTCTGTAGTTTGCGTAAAGACTGGTATCATTGGCTTCCTTTCAATTTGAGCCAATACCAGCCTACTGAACTTTGGAAAACGAACCAAGGTAGCAAGCAAATATCTTCAATGTGACGACCCAGCGCATTTCCAGCTTTCTGCCTCCACGCACCGCCCGCACATCATCTTTCTGTCGGGGGCCGGATATTAGATTTACCCGGTTCCGTATCCTCACATAGCTTCGAGTCTTCCCTTATTACTACAAGTTCTTTTGTGTATTAGCTTTGGTAGCGAGGGTGGTGTTCGGCCCACCATGAGAAACCGCAATATTAAAGACGTATGCTCCTTCCTTGTAGCGGCATAAGCAGGGCTATCACCTTTCACAATTCCCCAATGTGTCTGCTTGGGATTAAAGATGAGTGCTGTTGTGGTGGTAAACGTGTTCGAGACCATTTTCCATGTCCATATCTAGCCGTACATCTTCCACATCAGCTGACCCATTCTCATCTAGATATGTTGAAGTTTTCCGTAGACACCAGAAAATCATGCTACAGTACCCGAAGTACAAAGGTGCATCGATACACAACACGCTACCTGGGATATCTCATACACGGCAATAGAACGCGCCGCTGAGGGAAAAGACCCTCGAAAATCCCGGGACTACTCAGCGACCGCATTGCTGACCTTGATTGTTTTTCCTTTCCTCCACAATGAAGGAATTATGGAAGAAATGTTCAAGCGTGTAGCAGAGAACCGAGAACTTGGCAAGGCCCCTAGTGCTAAGAATAATGGTGGTAAGAACGTGAATCTTTTTGATCGAATCTTGCAACTCGATTCCGGTGGCACCTGGGACCCGTTGCTATTTAGGGGGGGATTTCTACTTTACTCCCATACTTATTAATTAAAAAGGATGAATTAGGGAAGTCCTTCTCGACTCGTGTTCCTGTCTATTCCTGGGCTCGGGACTAGATGCCCCACGGTGATCGGTTGGGTTGTTTACAAACCACACGAGAATTTCTGGCGTCATCAATTAACTGGAGATACCATACGGAGGATTATGAATTCTGTCGCCAGCTTCTTCCGCATATTCGGTTTTGCGAGAAGTCTGGTGGTGGAAAGTTATGGGCAAGGCAGCAAGTTCGCGTTAGTATTTTCAGAGGCGAGACAATGGAAGGAGGCTGAAGAGCTGGACGTACGAGTGAAGATGAGAAAGAGGGTGCCTAGGGAGGCGCATCCTTCCACACTAACTAGAGCGCTAACATACAGTGATCAAGGGCGGTGGAAGGAGCCCGAAGAGCTGGGAGCACCAGTGATGAAGGAGAAAGAGGGTGTTGAGCTCCACCATTTCCTTTGAGCTATTTCCCCGATCCATGGGTTAAAGTCCAATGGATTGGGTCCCGGCGCGCTCCCACAGCTAGTAAGGCTTAATTGCTATGCCTTACTTGGGAATATATACCTTCCTTCAGAATGGTCGGGGGGAGAACACCTAGGCCTGGAAGAGCATATTTCTAGGTTTGAGGGACTGCAACTGGATCCTCCCGAGGGTATTCAAGAATACATTTCACTGAGTCTTCGGAGATCATTGCCTCAGAAAATTAGAGGAACGTATTATCCATTCTATCATTCTGGAAGTCAATACTAGCTATATAGACAATTTGCCCCAGGCCTGGCTTTACCATGTTGTGTGCTCCGGACTACTCCAGTTACAACGTTGTATTATACAGAGACTAAGCCGGTAAGGCGGCAAGTTAATTTTGTAGGCTCTCTTACCCATCTTGCGGAGACGCTTGCAATCTACCTTCGGAGGCGGGCGGGTCTGCCGTCTTTAGGTTGATACTTATTCAAGTTAGAAGACCTAAAACATTTTCCAAGGGCTATTTTGAAGCCGACTAGCACGCTATCTCCCACAGTTCCTGTTGAGGAAATTGGGTATGAGAGCAAACCGTCGGCATTAGTAACAGCTGACGCACGAGCTAGCTTATGGAGCAGAAATATATCTATAACCGTAACTCGATCTCTTGTAACTATTGTACAATGACGACCAGAGGTTAGGATGTAGGAGTGGTTCTAGCCTTACGCGTATCAAGCGTAGAACCTAGTATACTACTACAGTATCCTATTTTCTCCACAGTTCCTAGTTTCATTAAGGCCATTAAAGACATCGGTTCATCGGGGGCTGTTTCGACAGCTATGACGGCAACCCTAGGGTGTACCCCAAATAGTGGATGTATGACACAGCTTAGCACGTTTTCTTTTGTGAAATACTCTTTGTTGAATGGCATTTCCGATATGGAATAGAAGGAATTTGAATCGCCTTGTGAATAATCTATACTGAGCTATCACAAATAAGGTTAAACAATGGGTTATAATTCATAATCACGAGCTTTTAAAGGTGATTTGGTTAGCTGCAACTAGCCAATCGCTAGTGACCAGATCCCCACCATTTAGCTGTGCTAACACAAATTTCTTATGGCAAAATTGTACTGTCCTTACTTGCCCTAGAACTTGTATCCGTAAGAAAATTTTCAGATCATTTACAGTGAAATATTTTCGAAATGTGCAAGTGTGTGAAAGTATTGAAAAACCGCTTCTTTCGTACACCTAAGCAGTCTCAGCTTGCAAAACCCCAGCCTAATGGGGCCGAGACTCGAGCTGACCACGCGTCTATTGCTTCAGTACCGCAAGCTAACGAGCCTAATGCGACTGAAGCCCAGTTCGAAAACTCTTCTCTCTCGGGAGATTTGTGGCAATCTGCCTACGAGCAGCTAGATCAAAAAGAGCAGGGTATCCTGTCGAAAGTATACATTCCTGCTCCGACCAATGATGGCGATGAGAATCTTTCACGAACGAGATTTATAATAAGTGAGGTAATCCAGATAACGAAAGAGCAGTATGAGAAATATCAACTTGGAGGGTTAAAAATTCGGAGGTCAACGGGTGAAGATATTGACCTGCGAAAACTTTCACAGAAAATAATCAATGCCGCACTGTCCTTCAAGGATATCATTAGCGCAGTGGTTGCATTTGACCCAACCCAGCATGCTGCAAGTGCTTGGGCAGCTGTCTCACTAGGATTGACTGTAAGTCATCCCAAACATAATCTTGTAAGAGAACGTAACTAACATGTAATCTTCAATGTAGATGACCAAAAACCGCTTTGACTTGCGCGATGCCTTATTTGATTCTTCAGAATATTTGGTGGATGTCCTTACTCGATGTGCCTATGTCGAAAATAATTTTTACCGCAATGATTCCACGAGAAGAGCTGAGATAGGACATGCGATTATCCGCGTCTATAAAACAGTTCTTCAATACGCAGCAGAGGTGTTGACCGGTCAAGACCCTAGCATGGGAAGATAGATACTGGACGGTGTCACTGCAATCACCGACAAACGGCTCATGGAGCTTCAATCCTCTGTCAAGGAAGAGGAGCAGTATTTGCATCAATGGGTCCAGTTAGATGGACATTTACATCATCGAGAACGAGCTGAGCGCCTCCTAGCTCGAGTTGATGAAATGTCAGCATCTCTTCAAACTTTTATTCAAAAGTTCAATTTACCTATTGCGGAAGGAGCATTTTACAACTCATTCTCAAATCAGCCTGAAGATGTATGTCTTTCCGGAACCAGAACTGAGCTCCGCTGCCAAATTTCAAAGTGGGCTGAATCGCCAAATAGCAAATGCATTTTTTGGTTAAATGGCATGGCGGGAACAGGAAAGTCTACTATTGCTAGAACAGTCGCACAATCTTTCGAAGAGAAGGGGCAACTGGGAGCTAGTTTCTTCTTTAAGAAGGGTGAAGCCGACCGTGGTAATGCAAAAAGGCTCGTATCAACTACCGCATGGCAATTAATCGCCAGTAACCCACAGCTGGCACCTGGTGTATCAAAAGCGATTGAGAAAGACCCGCATATCTCAGAGAAATCTATTCGGGTGCAATTTGATAAGCTCCTTCTCCAGCCACTACTGAATCCAGAACTGAAGCAGACTACGACGATGGTGATTGTGATTGATGCGCTAGATGAGTGTGGAGAGAAAAATAATATAAGGGATATACTTCAGCTTTTGCCACTGTTCCGGAAGTCTGCCTCTGTCCCTATAAAAGTGTTTCTGACAAGTAGGCCTGAACTACCAGTCCGTCATGGCTTCGAGCAAAATGATAACCATCAGGACCTGGTCCTCCACCGGCTTCCCAATGCAGTGATAGAGCACGATATACGTCTCTTCCTAAATGACCGATTTTCTACAATCAAAAAGAACCGGAAAATTTCCCAGGACTGGCCTGGAACTGAGGCTATAGACAACTTGGTCACGATGGCTGTTCCACTCTTTATTTTCGCAGCCACCATATGCCGCTTTGTTGAAGAAGGAACCCACCCAGAAAAGCGCCTTAGAAGATTTCTTGATTTTCATGCAATTACACCCGCATCCCAGATGGACAAGATGTATCTCCCAGTCTTGAATCAGCTCTTGGATTGCGATAGTGAGGATGAATCAAAGGAGCTTCTAAAAGAGTTCCAGGACATAGTTGGGGTCATCATTCTTCTTTCATATCCGCTCTCGGTTAGTTCCCTTGCACGACTTCTTGATAGGTCAAGACAAGATATCAAGGAGCTATTGGATACACTACACTCAGTTCTTAGTATCCCAGATGATATAGATTCTCCAATCCGCGTTTTACACTTGTCATTTCGAGATTACCTTCTTCACACAGAAAGTGCTTTCTATGTGGATGAGGAAATGACGCATGGAAATATAGCCTCATATTGCCTTCGCGTTATGAAAACCAGCCTCAAACGAAATATCTGCCATCTATCAAGCTATGGAACACAGCGTATCGATGTAAATGACCAAGTCATCAACCAACACCTCTCAATAGATCTGCAATACTCCTGTCGTTACTGGGTACATCATATGCAGCAGGGTAGAATGCATATCACCGAAACCGAGATTTTCTCATTTTTGAAGAAATATTTCCTTTATTGGTTGGAGGCAATGAGTCTAATTGGGGCTATATCGGAGGCTGTGGCAATGATAGGTATACTACAAATAGGCATAAAGGTAAGTCTGGAGACAATCTCGAATTGATTAATTACTAACGATAATAATTCAGACCAATATTAGTTCTGGGTTTGCAAAGTTTTTATATGATGCTAGACGGTTTATTGACAGATATATTCAGATTGTCAACCTTGCTCCATTACAGCTTTATTCTACTGGGCTGGTATTCTCGCCTATGGACAGCGTTGTCAGAAAAACATTTGAGGAAGATCGATCAAGATGGATTCATGCACTACCACAAGTAAAAGGATCATGGAGTCCTGAGCTGCAGACTCTTATGGGCCATTCTGATTTAGTTCTGTCGGTGGCCTTCTCTCTAGACGGAGATGTTGTGGCCTCAGGCTCTTATGATTACACTATCAAGCTCTGGAATCCCAAGACCTGTGTCGAACTGCAGACCCTTAAGGGCCATTCTGGTTCGGTTCGGTCGGTGGCCTTCTCTCCAGATGGGGATGTTGTAGCCTCAGGCTCTCGCGATCGCACTATCAAGCTCTGGAATGCCAAGACCGGCATTGAACTGCAGACCCTTACAGGCCATTCTGATTGGGTTCAGTCGATAGCCTTCTCACCAGAAGGGGATATGGTGGCCTCAGGCTCTTATGATTACACTATCAAGCTCTGGAATGCCAAGACCTGTGTCGAACTGCAGACACTTAAGGGCCATTCTGGTTCGGTTCAGTCGGTGGCCTTCTCTCCAGACGGCGATGTGGTGGCCTCAGGCTCTGACGATTACACTATCAAGCTCTGGAATGTCAAGACTGGTGTCGAACTACAGACCTTCACGGGCCATTCTGATTGGGTTCAGTCGGTGGCCTTCTCTCCAGACGGGGATGTCATGGCCTCAGGCTCTAAAGATTGCGCTATCAAGCTCTGGAATGTCAAGACCGGTGTCGAACTGCAAACCCTCACGGGCCATTTTAATTGGGTTCGGTCAGTGGCCTTCTCTCCAGATGGGGATGTCGTGGCCTCGGGCTCTGACGATTACACTATCAAGCTCTGGAATGCCAAGACTGGTGTCGAACTGCAGACCCTCAAGGGCCATTCTGGCTCGGTTCGGTCGGTGGCCTTCTCTCCAGACGGGGATATCGTGATCTCTGGCTCTGGCGATTGCACTATCAAACTCTGGAATGCCACTGATATCGAATTGCAGACCCTCACGGGCCATTCTGGTTGGGTTCGGTCGGTGGCCTTCTCTCCAGACGGGGATATGGTGGCCTCAGGCTCTAATGATCGCACTATCAAACTCTGGAATGCCAAGACTGGTGTCGAACTGCAGACCCTCACGGGCCATTCTGATTGGGTTCGGTCAGTGGCCTTCTCTCCAGATGGGGATGTCGTGGCCTCAGGCTCTAAAGATTGCGCTATCAAGATCTGGAATACCAAGACCGGCGTTGAACTGCAGACCCTCACGGGCCATTCTGATTGGGTTCAGTCGGTGGCCTTCTCTCCAGATGGGAATGTCGTGGCCTCAGGCTCTGACGATTACACTATCAAGCTCTGGAATACCAAGACCGGTGTTGAACTGCAGACCCTCACGGGCCATTCTGGTTGGGTTCAGTCGGTGGCCTTCTCTCCAGATGGGGATGTCGTGGCCTCGGGCTCTGACGATTACACTATCAAGCTCTGGAATACCAAGAACGGCGTCGAACTGCAGACACTCATGGGCCATTCTGGTTGGGTTTGGTCGGTGGTCTTCTCTCCAGACGGGGATGTGGTGGCCTCAGGCTTTCATAATAACACTATTAAGATCTGGAATGCCAAGACCGGTGCCGAACTGCAGACCCTCACGGGCCATTCTGATTGGGCTCGGTCGCTGGCCTTCTCTCCAGATGGGGATTTGGTGGTCTCAGGCTCTGACGGTTACACTATCAAGCTCTGGAATGCCAAGACCGGTGTCAAACTGCAGACCCTTACAGGCCATCCTAATTCGGTCCAGTCGGTAGCGGTGGCTTCTAGCTGCCACCAAACTGTAGATAAACCTAATCCTCAAGTATCCATAACAGATGGATGGGTGGTGTTCGGAGGTGAAAAAGTACTGTGGCTCCCTTTCAACTATCGTAAACATTCTTATTCAGCTATGAAAGATGGCAACCTTGCTCTCGGGTATTCTGACGGGCGGGTCTTTATTATAGCATTCCATACCCCTCCAGATTAAATTTTTATTGAATCTGCTTTCTATTACCTTTTAATCTCTACTTTAAAAAATGGCCCGGGATAGACGAGATTCGCGCTAAGGGGTGATACCCCTATAGGTCCTCAATTACGTTATGTGTCACGTGACGTACTGCCACTTAGTTCTGTATTCCGTATGATAGAACTCTGACTTTCTTTTGTTCTTCAACGAATCCTTTTGTATTTTAGCCTACGATAGGTCAATAAAAGGTTTAACCCTTTACAGTTTCCCTACAAAGACTTCAATAAACAAGAGAAAAAGAATTTATCCCCTGCTCTAGATCTTAGATCATACCCAGTTAAGGCCTTAGTCTTCGTCCTTGAATATCTAGCTATAGTCTACCTCATTAATATAGTCCTTGTTTTGAGTCTCAAGTAACCCTGTGATATCGACTAGTCCGACTTGTTCCCAGAAGCGAATGAACTTTTCTCGATCCAGTGCTTTAGTAAATCCATCCGCAATCATATTCTTGGACTCTATACTATATTCAACGCGAATCCGTCCTTTGACCACTTCTTGCCTCAGCCAATGATTATGTATGTCGACATGTCAAAGTTTCGTTTGTAAACGTGCAATTTCTTCATTGACAAGACGAATTGTCTGAGTATTATCACAATGAATTAGTATGCGATGATCGTCTAATTCAACGGTGAGTTCGCGAAGTAGTCGTGCAACGTATTGTCCTTCCTTTGCTACCTGAGACAAAGCTAGGAGTTCAGCCTCAGTGGTTAATGTTGTTACAGTGTCTTGTTTACTCGCACACCATCCAATTAATCCATCAAATAGCTTCATAGCATATACTTGAGAGCTCTTCCGGTCAATTGAATTGTCTGCAAATGATGCGTCACTTGCAGCCACAACGTCATTACCTCCAAATTGTAACCCAAAGTTCCGGTACCTCTTAAGATATAGCAGCACTCGGTCGGCAGCTTTTTGATGTTGAGGACCCGGGTTGGTAAGAAAACGTGATAGTCTAGAGGTGGCAAAGGCAATATCAGGACGTGTAGTTACAGCGGCATAAAGTAAGGATCCAATCTTGCGTTGATAAAGATTGATTTCATGAGGCGGTGCTCTTTCTTCATATGGGAAAAGTTTCTCACGAGTCATCAGTGTTTGGTCTAGTTGCTGAGTTTTCGCAAGGTTGGCTATTTTGTCAATATACGAAGTTTGACTTAGCCAAATCCGCTTCTTTTCTCGGTCTCGAGTCACCTGAATCCCTAAAAACCACAGCAGTTCGCTTCCTCCTTCTAGGTTATACTCTTGCTTCAGCTGCTTTATTAGCCTGTGAGCTAAGGATTGGCGTCCTTTTCGATACGCCACCACTATATCATCCATATAGAAGAAGATAAGTATACCATCGTAGGTCATACAGCAGGGTTCATGCGGAATTGGTTTGAATCCTATGTGACGGTTGCTCAAGCTAAGAAGAGAAAGAGTGAATTGGTATCTCTAATCCTAGGCAGCTATGTACAAGAATATTAAGCTTGGAAAAGGAAAGAGAGAAGAGACAAGAAAGCAGAAAAGTAGGGGCTTCTTATAGCTTGGGGATCTGAGAAAGATCCTCAGCGTTGTAGCCTCTGTAGGAAGCTCCCAGCCTCCGTAGGAAGAAACCAGAAAAAATAATGGAAACGATCTAGCTCATTGGCTATAGGGAGATCCCTTCCAAAAAAGGAAGAAAAAGAAAAAGAAAAGAAAAGGAAAGTGCCAATTGAAAGAAATATCGCATCCGTTACATCCTATAGCTTGTAGGGAAGACGAGAAGGCCCTTTGCCATAGGATTTGTGATCGTCGTAAGGAGCTTTATTCAGACGTAAAACTTTCCCAGGCTTTCGATATCCTTGAGGCATTTTCATAAAAATTTTCTCGTCCAATTTTGCATGGACGAAGGCGTTAACTGCGTCGTATTGGGCAAGCTCAAGGTTAAATTGAGCAGCGATAGCCATAAAGACACGAAAGGACCGGACTGCCAGTGTTGCGGCATACGTATCTCCGATCGTTATTTTGGATTGCTGGTCGCCTCGTACGACTAGTCGCGCCTTGCATCTTGCCAACCTGCCATGCCCTTGTCGAATTTATAGACGTAAACTCACATGCAGTCAAGTATCTGACTGTCTCGAGCTTCGGATCTTCCAACTTCGTTCCAAGACTTTGTCGGAATATGGTTTCATAAATGATCCAACTCTGCCTGTTTGAACTGAGCACCTAGCAAATGGTCTTCGAGATCCTCATGCCGCTTTGGCTCAGGAGGCAGTTCCTGTCGGCGTAGCTTGTTTATTCCGTTCGGCTGAGAAAGAACCCGCAGTATCCAAGCCTTATTGATCGTCTAAGTTGCCGTCTTGTAAAATTGTTCGAATCCTTGATCGTCGATGATTAAGGCGTTGCATAGCAGTCTTACTAGCCTGTGCCATGGTTCCTGCGTAGAACGCACTCTTCCACGGAGTGAAATTAGTGTCTGCTTTCAAGTGACTTTCATCCACTTCACAGATAGCACCTGCTAGAAGGGCAGCTGGTGGCGTTTGCGGTGGCGTTAGATATGATTGAAGCTGATCTTTCATGAATTCAACCTCAAGATTAGAGTTAGAAGAAGTTTGTTCCATTTCTTCTAAGGCTTCTTGTGCGAGATTTGCGAGCTGCTGGCTTTTATCTGACTGATCTGTAAACTCTAATTCGGTAATGTCTAGAGTTCCTTGGTTTCTGACAAAGATATGGTCCTGGTCAGAGCTTCCATGCTTATTCTCAGATCTTTGACCGTTATCTATGTTTGTTAGAAGCTCTGCAAGGTCGTTCAAGTTAATGTGTAAGCAGTCATCCCTCATATGATCGAGATTGCCGTCAAACACTTCATCTTCATTGAAGATAACGTCCCTTGCTCGAATAACTTTGTTCTTTATAGGATTCCAGATCCTATAGATATTCGTCGAGTCGTAGCCAACAAGATAACCAATCCAAGCCTTTGGGTTGAATCTCTGGAGCCTTTTTTCTTTCTTCAAGTATTCAGTAGTCAGGGCGAACGCTTTACAGCCATACACTTTGAGATGGGCTTTGTAATAAACAGCCAGATCTAATAAGAACTGAAGAGGAATGGAATCTCTTGATTCTATTTAGGTGCTATGATACAAGAATATTGAGCATAAGAAAAAGAAAGAAAGAAACAAATGAGATTTTGCGGAAGCAGACTTCTATGGACTACCTTGTGTACTATTCCTTCTTCCGTAAGGTGTCCCAGATAGTCACGTGACTCGGTCCCAGCAGCTATGTTGATGAGGTCATCACAGGCTTGCTGTTGGGGTTTGCGGTCAGGTTTGTCAATTCCATCTCGGTGAGCCAGATATGTATGGAAACGATCGTAGGGTGACTTCCAATTATATAAATACCGTGGCGTACGATTGTGTAAATACACGGCTGCACGATCGACTTCAAACCATAGCGCTGCTGGAGTACGTGCTACCATCAAATTTATCAAAGTCTTACACCGCCCTCAATCATAATGCCACCCAGACAAAAGCGGTCTGCTAGCGGAGACATTGACAACCGACCACGGAAAAAACGAGTACAGTAAGTAACTCCACCTGAGATGCACCCAAAAAACTAGGCGAGGTCTGCGTCGCGACCCATTCCATAGTATGAATCGGGGATAGACGAAAGTATTCTAACCGCTAACAGACCCGACTGATTTCGGATAAGAGCCCAAAGATTCACCCCGACCTACTCTCAAATCACCGAAGAATTCGAGAGAAAAGGATTGCTCCTTCACTTGGCATCGAAGGACCCGAACGGTGACTTTGAATACATTGTCACCACACTCGAGAATCACCACCGGACTGATGGTGAACACGTGCACGCCTACATCGACTATGGAAGACACCACATAGTCAACCAGCCCGATGAGTTCGACTGGTGTGGGCACCACCCTAACATCAAGGCCATACAAACGACACCGTGGAAGGTGTATCAGTATGTGGTCAAGGATGGGAATATCTTAGAGGAATCGGGCACACCACCCGAGGAGCCTACTAAGAAGTCGAAAGATGATAAGTGGCGAGAGATCATCGACAACGCCACCGACAAAGAGTCATTTTTTTGATTGGTAGACGAAATCCTACCGAGCTCACTGGTTGAGAGATTCACCTCAATCAAGGCCTACGCTGATTGGAAATTCAGCGAGAAACCATTAGAAACCAGTTACCCGGAACTAGCTGATTGGGTAAAGACATACCTCGAATCCCCATACAGCGGTAGACCCCGATCGCTGGTTATATTTGGCGATTCGTGACTGGGGAAGACGATCTGGGCTAGATCCCTCGGGGACCACGCCTACTTCCCCGGACTCTTCATGCTAGAAGGGTTCTGTCCATCACGTGTGAGGTATGCGGTGTTCGACGATATCCTCGATGGCATCAATGGGCTAAAAGACTATAAACATTGGCTGGGATGCCAGTTGGAGATAAACACCACTGACAAATACATGACCAAGAGGAAGTTCACCTGGGGGAAGCCTACGATCTTCATCCAGAACGAAGATCCTAGGCTAGAGAAAGGAGCTGACAAAAACTGGCTGGAGAAAAATTGTATTTTTGTGCATGTACATAAAGTCCTAGCTAGTCCCACTTTAGCGTTATAGCGCATTGAACGACTTTTGTCCTTGATTACACCCCTTGAGCGTTCGGCGGCTCCATCAAGTTCTTGAACGTGTGTTGGCGAAGGCTCAACCTTAACATATTCATGGCTTTGTAGCTATGTAAGGACTGCTTTGCGTTTGAGAAAGACCTCGTTGTCACACTCAATAACCTGTGGGCGAATTTGATACTGTCGTTCTAGCATACCGAAAAGGTGTTTAATCGCTGCTGGCATTCGATTTTTCCTTGCACTGTTCCTTACATGATTCCATATCCCCTCTCCGGCATCATCTAGCTGGTCTTACTTCATACAATTCCATTTTATTTTCTTCAAGTTGATCAATTGCAACTTGAAAACACTTCATTACATATCCTTATACTACCACTACCGTACACCGTACATAGTATGGCACGATTGGTGAAAAGGGTGAGGCATTCGGCCTCGAAGCCTCAGACCCAGTCTGCTAAAAAGACTACTCACGTAAGTCCTCCATTCAACTTCTATCTTTACTACCTGGGTTATCCAAGTTATTGATGAACTTTCCATGTAGCCTGCCAAGGAACTGACTACGAACAAACAACGGCGGCGATCGCCAATACCACTTGAAAAGCCTGATGACGACGAGAGTGCGCAGGAAAGCAGTGAGCCTGAAGGCAGTATAGTCAGCAGCACCGAGGTAGCAACAGATCGGGGTGGGCTACCTGATACAGAAGGCGATGATTCGGAGCTGGATGAGGGCTACTCTCTAGCTGGCGAGACTGACGTACGTATTTTCTGTATTTGCCTAGATATCCTGATATTATCACTGCCTTGCTGACTTGAAAGGAAAGGGTGCGGGAATAGGTTGTCCAAATTTGAAACGACGCTCTCAGGTCTCGGTAGCGAGCTTTTACTATCCAGAGGGCGCAAATGAGAGTACCAGTCACTCATTTATTTGGCAAGATATTACGCGACGTCCAAATTTTAAGGCGATGGGGGAGAACCTAGTTCTCCTCAAAGATCTTAAGCATGTATTACTTGCTACTATTATCACTGGCAATGCCGGTGATAAATTTGAAACCCTTTTGTGGCCGGATCTTAGCCAACTCATTATACATCTTTGGCGGCAAAGGCAACAGGTAAGGGTGGAGGAAAACCGTAAGCTCGGCCCTGCCATAGTAATGCCTACGATGCTGCCTTTGCCACAGGAGGCTAGACAGGTTTGTTATAGTCTGTTGATCTTATTATTGTAGCGACTCGTCCTTACAAATTTGGTTTCTAGCTTCGTGATTGGATTAGACAATGGCGTAGCCATTCTCTATGCAAGATACGATCATTAGTGGCTGGCCACTACAATTTTGATACGGTAAGCGGCACCAAGGTTGCAGACTTGGTCGCAAACCTCCTGCACAATTGCAATTTCACTTTCTTCAAGACTATGCTCAGGTATGTTAAATGCATTCGAAATCATAAAGAACTGAATGCTAACCGGAGACTAGCCGGAGAAACTACGGTTCTACGCTAGCATGATTATACGGTCTATAGCAGATATGCTATTTGGAAAGGGTATGTTTGGGATTGCCGTTCACCGTGCAACCCAACATCTTTTTATCCCGCTGCCCGGATCGGTTATTGCAATAGTGTGCATACAGATATACCACGCTGTTATTAATTGCTTAGCACTATTTGTCTAACCATGAATGACTCAATTCCATGTGACCTTGCGTACTGCTGGATTAGTCAGCACTTGATTAGGGTTAGTAGCGGAACCTCTGTGTATATAATAAAAGGCCTTCCCCGTTATCAGTCCGTCACCCGTTTAGTACCAACACTATTATGTTGGTACAAATGGATCCTGTGATTGGTCTAACACGACGGGATCGGGGAAACGATAACCCGATGTCGACCTGGAAGATGGAAGAGAGAATAGGAATGAATTATTGAACCTTGTTACCCCCTACCGTTTGCGTTCGCAACCCGGTATCCGTGGTGATACCGACACTAACTTATGTGCTTCTATAGATACCTATATTAAATTATCTTCAGCGTGAGCAGAGTTTTGAACGACAAGCGAAGATGTCAAATTTGCTGCTTACTAGGATTCGGGAATATGCAGGCCTATTGCCAGCCGAGCCAGAGAAGGCCGATGGAAGTATGGAGCCGATTCATAACCTATATAAGGATCGGTTGGATGATATAGAAGAGCTAGAGCATACACTCGGCATGGGGAGTTTTGCACAAGATATGGCAGTTGTCAATGATGACTTGAATGGCCGACTAAGTTAATGAATTACTTTTGGCAACTTAGCCAAAGCCGCACTGGCAGCCACGCTACAGTTGCCAAAAGTAATTCTATTCAAGTCATCACTGACAACTGCCATATCTTGCCCAAAACCCCCCATGCCGAGTGTATGCTCTAGCTCTTCTATATCATCCAACCGATCCTTATATAGACTACGAACCGGCTCCATACCTCCATCGGCCTTCTCTGGCTCGGTTGGCAATAGGCCTGCATATTCCCGAATCCTAGTAAGCAGCAAATCTGATATCTTCGTTTGTCGTTCAAAACTCTGCTGAAACCACGCTGAAGATAATTTAATATAGGTATCTATAGAAGCACATAAGTTAGTGATAGAAAGATAATAGTGCTAGCAATTAATAACAGCGTGGCATATCTGTATACACACTATTGCAATAACCGATCCGGGCAGCGGGATAAAAAGATGTTGGGTTGCACGGTAAAAAACCGTCACCGTTGACTTTGTCACAGGATTTCCGCCGTCACTCTGGCGAGAGAGGGTCTATGACGCCATCATGGTTATCGTAGATCCGTTGACCAAATGGAGCATCTACGCACCATGTACAAAAGACATAGGCGCACCTGAGCTGGGGGAGCTTTTCCTGGTATATCTGAATGCGTTCGTTGGAATACCCAGGAACTTGGTCAGCGACAGAGGGAGCCTTTTCACAAGTAAGTTTTGGTCTTCCCTGTGTTACTACCTAGGCGCGAGACGAAGGTTGTCTACGGCGTTCCATCCTCAGACGGACGGACTGACTGAACGGCAGAATCAAACCTTGGAACATTATTTGCGGTGCTATGTCAACTTCGAACAGGACGACTGGGCACGCTGGCTACCGTTGGCCCAATTTTTTTACATAACGCACCACACACAGTTACGGGAATGTCACCATCAGAGGCGCTTATGGGATTCCGAGGAGATCTAGCTATCAACGTTGCGGAGGAACCCCCCGAAGGGAGTCCGCCCGATGCGCTATGTCGTGCGGAGGAAATGGGAGAGAAATGGCAACACCTTCGGCAGTTATTGGACGAGGCGTTCGAGACCCAAAAACGCTATTACGACCAGAGACATGAACGGGCTAGCTTTAAAGTCGGCGACTGGGTAATGCTAAAGGCCAAGAATCTTCGGCTAACTCGACCCAACCGCAAGCTGGCGAAACAGCAATTTGGCCCTGTTCTCATTATCGATGCCTGGGGGAAGCAGGCCTACAAACTACAACTCCCGCCAACTCTGCGTCAAGTTCACCTAGTATTCCATGTCTCCCTCCTCGAGAAGTACCACCCACGTGAAGGTGAAGTCATACGGCCAGGGCTGATTCCAGTCGACGGTGCCCCAGAGTGGGAAGTGGAGGCTATAATGGCGAAACGAACCGGGAAAGGGAAGACGGGCAAGACAGAGTACCTTGTCCGTTGGAAAGGCTACTCACCAGCAGAGGACACGTGGGAGCCAGAGGAAGAAGTGCAAGACCTGGAAGCGCTGGATGCCTTCGAGAGGGCTCAAGCAGCAAAACCCGCCACCAGGTTACAAAGTTATCGAAGCAATAAACTCAACACCTAGTGTCATTACTCTTCCTCCCTAATTTTTTCCCACCGGGTTTTAGGAGGTTTAACGAGGATGTACCTAGTGTTTTCCGGGTTAGAGTGCAAAGTTTTTTTTTCCGTTCCTGTTGTTTTGTCTGTATTTTTTCTTTGGGGCTCAAGGGTCTGAGCCCATGAGGGATAATTGTAACGACCTAGGGTAGACTGTCTGTCACCTTGTTATCCCCGCATTTCCATATTAGGATATGTATTCCTACTGGCTCAGATAGCCATGTACGCACACAGCCACCGCCATCTGTATCTGCCTCCTTTTGCTATATAGCCGAGCTGCCCCTTCTGGTTCTAAGGGTCAGCAGTTAATCTGATTTTACCCTTCATTCTAGTATTGGTGCCTTAGGCACGCTTTCCCGATCCTATTTCCTTTACACGAACTGCAAACCCTCACGGGCCATTTTGATTGGGTTCGGTCAGTGGCCTTCTCTTCAGATGTGGATGTCGTGGCCTCGGGCTCTAACGATTACACTATCAACTTGAAGCTCTGGAATGCCAAGACCGGTGTCAAATTGCAGACCTTACAGGCCATCTTAATTCGGTCCAGTCGGTAGCGGTGGCCTCTGGCTGCCACCAAACTGTAGATAAACCTAATCCTCAAGTATCCAGAACAGATGGATGGGTGGTGTTCGGAGGTGAAAAAGTACTGTGGCTCCCTTTCAACTATCGTAAACATTCTTATTCAGCTATGAAAGATGGCAACCTTGCTCTCGGGTATTCTGACGGGCGGGTCTTTATTATAGCATTCCATACCCCTCCAGGTTAACTCTTTATTAAATCTGCTTTCTATTACCTTTTAGTCTCTACTGGGAAAAATGGCCCGGGATAGACGAGCATTATATGTGATTCGCGCTTATCACAACTCCCTCGAGCAGTTTCTACATGCTTCTAAAGTGTGGCGCTTGCCACTCACGGCGAATGTGTTGTTAAATAAGCGACTTATTAGAAAGTTAGAACAAGAAATACTCCTAGTACTATCATTGTATTAGGTTAGCACCATGTTATTAATATACTGTCATGAAAATAACTAAATATTTACTTCCCTCTGTTTGTGTAGAATGGGCGTATGGATGTGAATGCAATTGTACTGTATTTGCATACGGCCCTACTGCTTACTGGTAATAGTCGCTATAATACAGGTTTGTATCTACGGAAGCACAAATGGGATTTCGACTAGCATGACCGAGCTGGCGTTGACATATCGGGATGTCTAGGTGATCAGGACCGCCAGTTAGCTGAAAGTAGCGATTTGATTTTAAAATCTGTAGCACTTCTGGGATCGAGATTATTGGGCATCATTAGAACTTGCACGGTCACAAACACTTCTGAGCTATTAGTAAACTGGAATAATAAATCACACCACTTCTTTGTTGTGACTGTGAGGCATATTCTAGCGACCAACCATTACTATCTTCCTAGAATATATGCACATGTAAATCCTACTTATAATAGTAGGAATTTACCAACGACTCTCACGATAGAATCCCTCTCTGAGCTTTCAAATATGACTGGCTGGAGTCACACCGGTTTGCCTCGTTGACGGGGCGCGTAGAGCAATCGAGTCATTGCTCCTCCGCATTTATTGCCCCCTTGAGCTAGCGAAGTCTTTGAAAATCGTCAAGAATGCCTTGATCATCTCCAGAACTTCGCTATGACCCAGCGATTTGTTGTCGTCCAAAGGAGTAAGGAGAGGAATAAACGGTATCGTTGGCAGTGTAGAGAACCGCCGCACTCCACAACGCCACCGACCATCGCCACCCTTCCGATCGGGACCGCCATAAGATACGATGAGAGTAGGTTTAAATCATTCCCGTATGATTACACGAAAGTACTACCTAGATACCATAAATTCTGTTCGTAGTACTACAATCTCCACCCCTCTGCGATCTCCGATTGATACGCCTTGTTTTTTTCGGTCTTACTCTCTCTTCTGTCGCTTTCCAGCCGCAGGACCAGTTTCTGCAGTGACATCCTCCACTGCCTTCAAAGCTACGCGTTTAGCGCTAATCATTGTCTGCCCCGTTTCTACTCTGGTGTTTTCCATAGCATTGGTTGGTATTTCCGAGGCCTTCGCTTCTCTAGAACTGTACGGCCCGTCTGTCATCGACATTAGTCCTATATATGGAGGAGAGATGGTTGCCGAAGGAAAACCGCGTAGTGAGATATTACACGAAAGGGTTACCAAATCTTGGCTGCTATACATCTCAGAGAGTAGAAAGTATGCATCCAGTCACGAAGCAGTTACTTAATCGCCAACTCCCTCTTGATGAAGCCGTCGCGCGAGATTACCGACTCGACAATATCTATGCTAAAGAATATTGCCAAGGAGAAAGGGGTAAGTTATATTGCGAGTGTGCAAGTCTTGGATCGTACGGCCTTTCGGAATGTCATTGGCAAGACCAGCGTTAACGCCATCAAGCGGGTCGAAAAGGATGGGAGGCAGCAAAAAGCAACCTTATTAAAGACCATGACGGAAGCGAAACTCTGTACCCCGGGGATTGTGAAGCAACTGTTCAGTTTGGCCTTTCATGCAGTCACAAATTGATGACAGCATCCATTCGTGGTATTCCTTTTCCTATATCCCTTGTCCGCCCGCGCTGGTGGCTCGGAGGTCCCGAATTTGCGCCTCCGTCATGGGAGCCCCGATATTACAACGAGATCATTAATTATAGCACAGCTAGTCTGATGGCTTTTAAGGATATAAAGCTCAATAGGATAACACAGTCAGTTACAGATCCCCTCGAAGCTAGAGCACAGCTATCCGAGGACCAAATAGCTAGGTTTGATTAGGCAGAACTCTCGGAAATTATAGGAACTGCTCGTGACTATGAACATAATGTGCCAATACGCATGCCCAATTCTGCTCAGTCCAAATACAACCCTCAGAAATTCAAATCTCATGACAGCCCTGCGAGGCGAGATACGACTGCCGTCGAAGCGCTTGAGAGGGATATGGCTAGAAAGGAGGGAGAAGCACAGGTGAGGGCTACGACGAATGCTAGAGAAGCAAAGGCTACGGAAATGCCAATGCTATGGAAAACACCAGAGTAGAAACGGGGTAGACAATGGTTAGCGCTGAACGCGTAGCCTTGCAGGTAGTGGAGGATGTCACTCCAGAAGCTGGCCCTGCAGATGGGAAGCGACGGTGAGCTTCAACCGTCAACTATAGGCAACTGGCTAGCCTGACGACACATATCAAGCGCATAAAGGAAGATATCCAGAAGCGGGGGTCCGAGAAAGAAGCCAGAAGAGAGAGTAAGACCAAAAATACATGGCGTATCAATGGGGAGATCGCAGAGGGATGGGGATTATAGTACTACGAGCAGTATTTATGGTACCTAGGCAGTACTTTCGTGTAATCATACTTGAATGATTTAAATGTACTCTCATTACATCTCATGGCGGTTCCAATCGGAGGGGTGGCGACGGTCGGGGGTGGTGCTGTGGAGTGGCGGTCCCTAGACATCCCGTTGACATATAATGATGGAAGGAGGCTGAAGAGCTGGAGGCTGAAGAGCTGTTAAAGGATTAAAGATGTCCTTGAAGGTGCTCAGGGAGGAGCATCCTTCCACACCGACTAGCATGGCCAGCCTGGCGTTAACATACAGTGATCAAGGGCGGTGGAAAGAGGGTGAGGAGCTGCAAGATAAAAAATTAAAGATATCCTTGGAGAAGAGCATCCAGACACACTAGCTAGCATGGCCAACCTGGCGCTGACATAAATTGATCAAGGGCGGTGGAAGGAGGCTGAAGAGCCGGGAGTACAAGTGATGAATGGGGAGGAGAATCCAGAAATACTAACCAGCATGGCTGACCTGGTGTCGGTATACAATAGTCAAAAGTGGTGGAAGAAGGCTGAAGAGCTAGAAGTACAAGTGATGAAGACAACAAAGAGGGTGCTTAGGGAGGAGCATCCTTCTACACTGGGCAGCATAGCAATCCTGGCGTCGATATACAGTTGTCAAGGGTAGTGGAAGGATGCTGAAGATCTGAGTGTACAAGCGATGAACATGAGGAAGAGGGTGCTTGGGGAGGAGCACCCAGAAACACTGACTAGCATGGTCAGCCTAGCGTTAACATACAGTATTCATGGGCGGCGGAAGGTGTTGAACAGTAAGAATGTGTTGTTCATTGTAAAAAGTCTAAGTCTATGGGATATTTTATATAATGTGTGTACATTA
>JAHQZX020003508.1:0-36797 GCA_019804575.2 Pseudotulostoma volvatum | reverse complement strand
TCCCCTTTTCGCCTCCAGCCCATATCTCACATCCATAGGTTATTGTAGGCCGGACCACTGCTGTGTATAGGAGCCGGAATCGGCTAAAGCTTGGGCCCCAGGTAGAGCCCACCACAGTGCTTCAAACTGGGCTGCCCCCTTGCGGCCTCCCGCACATGCCTTGTCCACCCATACGCCGAGAACCCGTAGAGTGTCGACTGGTCCACCATCATCCCGGACTTTATTAAAGGTTCCCTTATTTTAACCTAAATATCGTAGAGGCCCTCCACTGGGTTTAAAGTGGTATGTACGTAGTAGAGTAATTATTTACGCATGTAAAATACGACCAGTCATCGCATTCTGTTTGTGATGTGAGTGTGTGAGCACTTTACGACGCAATTCGTTCGAGATCTACCTCTGCTATTAGACCATTTTAGCTGCCGGAACTTGTCGATGCGATGTCGAGCTCTCTACCTGAATTACCCCATTTGGTAACTGGATACTAATCCTAACGCGGAGACCCCACAAAGAGTCAGTATTTTTAATGCTCACCATATCACCAAGCATAGGACATCGGAAAGATGCCGGAATTATCTGTTTTTCAGAAGAAACTCCTCTTATTATTTACCCTTATATATATCCTTCTGCGGTTGAGCCACGTCAAGCAACGCGATATATCCAGTTCGAGTTGTCGCTAGAAAACAGCCAGATGCATTAGTTAAACGCAGGGTGAGGTTTTTCCACCCTCTATTGCTTAATATATATATTCTAATTGCACACGTCTCAGCAGATTAAGTAAGGCTGAATTTTATCGAATTCTCCCAGCTTTGCCCTCGATGAGATCGTATGGAGTGGAAGGCGTTGTCCTTCACACGAACTCGCTCTGGCCATTTTATTTACACGCCTCGCTTGGCCCCGTGTAGGCCATGACCTTGAGATATTTTTTTCAGCGCTCAGAGCCATATATTTCTTTTGTTTTTAATGACATCCTTCTCCATGTTTATCAACGCTATGCGGGTATCCTTGAATGGAACCCAAGCTTAACGTATGAGCGTATGAGAAGAATATGCAGTTGATTTGAACGGGGCGAATGATTCTACCCCCGGCATATGGGGATTTATTGACGGCACTTTTCGAACTGTTTGCCGTCCTAAAACCACGCAAGAAGGGTTTTATTCAGGCTATAAAAAGCGTCACGGCTTCAAATACCAGGCAATTGTAACACCCGATGGACTTGTCCTATCGTTAATGGGGCCCAACCAGTCTGGTTAACGGTACTATTTACGGGCCTTAATAGTACCATTTAGGACCACTACATATAAAATTTTGATGGGGTAAAATACCGGCCACTAGTACGCACTAAGAATAAAACACTAATTAGTACCGACTATCGGTACCGTTTACTAAATGGTACTATTAAATAGTACCGTTAACCAGACTGGGCCCAACACTGGAAATGTCCATGACAAAACGATATTTGATGAGTCAGGTTTGGAGGATTTCGAGCTATATATCACGGCTGTGATGAGCTCTACCTATATGGTGACTCGGCGTATAGTGCCTGTTATCGAGTGTTAACGCGATTTAACGATGCCGCAAGGTCAACGAGACTATAATATTCATCTATCATCCGACCGCATCTCTGTTGAACTGGTATTCGGTCATGTACAGAATCACTGGCATGCGAATGCCTTAATCGTCGATCTAAGACCTTCATATCAGCGTACGTGGAAATTGCATAAGCCGGCGGTACGAGATCGAGCCGACGTCACTTGAAGAATATTTCAATTGTATTAATAATACTACTACCGACCAAACCCCCGAAGGTGTGTTCCCCGTTTGAGGATTGTACTCAATTCCCCTATAAAATTCTTCAATTTATTCTTGATTTCGTTCTTGAAATCGCCCCGGAACCGGTCAAATTCCCGTTTCAGGTCCTTTATCTGTTTGGAAAGGTCCTCTGTACTTCTTCTCTGCTCCATGTTATTCTCCAGCCTCTAAACCTGACTCATCAAATATCATTTTGTCATGGACGTTTCCAGCGTTGGACCCCATTAACGATAGGACAAGTCCATCGGGTGTTACAATTGCCTGGTATTTGAAGCCGTGACGCTTTTTATAGCCTGAATAAAACCCTTCTTGCGTGGTTTTAGGACGGCAAACAGTTCGAAAAGTGCCGTCAATAAATCCCCATATGCCGGGGGTAGAATCATTCGCCCCGTTCAAATCAACTGCATATTCTTCTCATACGCTCATACGTTAAGCTTGGGTTCCATTCAAGAATACCCGCATAACGTTGATAAACATGGAGAAGGATGTCATTAAAAACAAAAGAAATATATGGTTCTGAGTGCCCAAATAATATCTCAAGGTCATAGCCTGCACTTTTGGCATCGAGGGCGTCGGTAGCCGCCCAGATTCAGCATGTAAACCACCCACCAGGCGTAGGATATCGCTAGAGAATGGTGTCTTCTGAACTGACGATAGACTGGCGACGGACTGGCCGAAGAACTCGCTGGCGTACTTGCAGAGCCTCGTCGAAATGGGCCTAGTTGTCCAGGCACTGCTGGAGGCTTCATTATAGGCAATTGGTGAGAGTATTATTATTAGTGCTGTATACAGAACGTGGTCTTGGCATCCGAGAGGTCTATTAGTCCGCTAGTCCTCCACGGCCATGTCAGTATACTATCATACCTTCCCACGAACCATGATTGTGACCGCGTCTAAGAAAGAAAATTACTGGGCCCAGGCCGGTGTAGCACACACCGCCTTTCCAACAAGCGACTATCATAGCCGTACACAAACCAATATGGTCAAGAATGGTGGTTCTTCATACATATTGGACTATTTTTGCGGTTGTGGGAAAGAATGCTACGTATTTAAGGGGTTGCCCGCTCTTCAAGTCCGCTATGAGGGGGATCGTAGCGGGAATATCATGACGTTGGCTTGTCTCGCTTTCAATATCAATAGGCCCGAATATATCTAATAATACCTTGCCTAAGCTGGGCTTTTAGAGCCCAGAACTTTAAAATGCAGGTAGGAAAAGCAAAGAGAAGAAAAAAGGGGAAAATTGGGGAGGGCATAGATAGTATAGTGTAGTTAACGTATAGGACGCGGAAGCGGAGGAAGATAAAGTAGGTAGGGAGGTGGATATGTAGGTCAAGAGATAGGTACATAGGCAACAGGGTAAGTCCAGGTCAATCAAGAGCCAGGATTCGGTAGTCCAGAATCAAAATAGGAGAGTGGTTTGAAGAAGGGGAGTGGAAGTAACGGGTGTGGTCGATCCCGGGGTTGAAGAAGCTAGTGCCTTAGTTGCGAGTTTAACGGGATTGATTCAAACCACCTGGGAGCATCAAAAAAACGCCGTTGACACGCTGACCTTCCTCAGACATATGTCTGGTGTTTTGTTTCACCTTTTAGTATCCAGAATTTTCTTCTTGATGTTATCGCCGGTTCAAAAATCAGGCCTCCCTCCAACTTTCGATTGGTGAATAGGCCACAATAAAAAGTTTGCATCTCTCTAAAGGGTCATATTTTGGCCCATTATGTCGGTGAATCCAGGAAGGCAGTCAAACCGACCACTCATCTTCGCGAGATTGAAAAAAGTGTAACGTAATGAAATTCGAGGGGGAGGGGGATGGGGAGGGGTTAAAGTAGAATAGGCTGGATTTGGAAGAAAGAGCTGGATATCGAATCGAATCTTGGAAAGCTTGGTACCGCCTCGGATTGCATTGCGGGTGCCCTGATCCTTGAGATCACAACATCTGTGTCAAAATCCGTGGAACTAAGCCCTACAGTACTCGGCCTTCTCACACAGCTGACACCCCAGATGTAGGTGGCCGTATAGAGCCGTGGTAGAGAAGTTAAACATGGCGTCAGCTCCATCAATTAATATATATACAGCGTCGGCAGTCGCAAAATTGCCGTGCTGGCTTCTCGACAGGCGGCTGAGCCTGTTAGAAAGTGGTAGGCCAAAAGTGAGCCCAAAATATATCCATCTCTTTAATTCACTCAGTCTTCCAATGACTTGCCAGTCCCGTGTCGATATCATCTTGTTTCCCCAACCATAGCTCGACCGCGTATAATCCCATGGTGCAGGCGAGGTTGACCCAACGCCAGAAGTTGCCGGATCCCCCAGTTTGGTGGCTCCACCAATCCCCAGCGCCCCCCGCTTGCGAGATTGAGGCGAAATGTTGCATCAACAGACTGGTATACACCGCCACAAGAATTGAAGGGGAAAACCAACTGAGGAGCCCTAATAGCTGCCCAGCTCCATCATCGTCATCTAGTGAGGCCTCTTGAAAAAGAGCCCGAGCACCGGACTCCCGAATGGCAGGAATGATGCGTGTCGAAGCGTAGAGGACAAAAAGGCGGTAGGCAAGCGATATCAACACAGAAGGGGTGATAGCGCTAAATGCAGCCGCTACAACGTTGAAAGCCGCATGGATAATAGAAGGCAGGAGTGATAGAGCATGCATGAGGGTCGTGTACGAGGCCATTATAATTGGAGGAAGTGGTGGGAAATCCGCAGCTTGCGACGGTGGCGGCGTCTCTTCGACTGGCCACGAGGGCTGGTAGTCCGTGAAGATCTGGTAAATGCAAAGAACGATATAGGCAAAGAGAAGGGAGCTCTCCACCGCATTTCCACGACCGCTGCCGATCCCCCAAGCGCACAAAATGACCGCACAGGTTATAGCCACCCCTATCAAGGCCGAATCGACATTCGATATCTCGGGAAATTGGAGGACCCGCCACAGGAAATAGACGGAACTCGATATTATCGAGGCAGAAAGCACAAGCAAACCAATCTGTGAAGGGTCAACATTGTTCCAAGTAAAGAGACCTGGAGGGAGTGAGAACTTGCCATCCAACTATCGCTTCGGCCACCTCGGTTGACTAGCCATCGTGTGATTTGGCCGGCAGCCTGAATCACTAACAAACTGCAAAAGCCTTCCACCAACTGAAAGACTGGTGTCGACCACCGTAAGAGCTTATCCCAGTTGCCAATTGTGAGGGTTTCTATGAGGCCATCGGGACCAAAGAGCCAGATATGAACCGAAGTGTCTTGTGCCCTCTTTCCGTTGAAAGTTCTTTCGATCCATCCTCCACTAGCGTCTGCGTCAATCGAGAATCTATTTAGCGACCAGATGAGCAATGTTGGCACGATAAGCCATTGCATCGACCGGATGAGGACGACCAACGAATAGCGGAACCATGATCGCTCGGGAGTGGTGAGCTTCAGTAGCGAAAAGAAAAAGTAAAAAGTTGCGAGTGAGAGGGAGTACGCCAGCCCACATAACCTACCACCAACATCGAACGCGAGCGGGACAGAGAGAACGATAGCGGTCAGGAAGATGGCCGAAGAAAGAACCCGAAAAAGCCACATCGACGCTGCCAAGTAGTAAATGCTACGCAGAGGTCAACTGCCGAAAGGGGTGTGCGAAGATCAATAGCAAATGGAATCGTTGCCCGGGAGAATAGACGAATATAAATATCCGACGTTCTGCGACTTTAAAAAGACTTTGGATACTTAGTACTAGCCGCACCACGGCGTGAAGTGGTCTATGATATGGTGCAACTGGTTGAAAGTGAAGAATTATGTTCTCTATATTAAAACATGTCTAACCCACACGATCTGCTCTTTTTTTTTTTATCTTGAGACTTTTGACATACTCGAAGTTAATTATCGGACACGTGACTACCTCCTTCAAGCTAACCCGACTTGAGGCCACTAAGCTATACGGTCATGGTATGTACTCATACAGGTAGTTGGTTACTTGTGACTCATATGATAATCGAGCTTTCTCTCCTCTTCCCTCTTCCACTTCCTCTCGATCCTTGCATACTAGCAGCCGCGTCTCGCTATGCATATGTGCATTAGTATTAGTAACTACTCTGCAGATACCTGGCATGGGTTACGCCTGGGGCTATCCGCCAGCGATAATGTACGTACTAACGCCATAGCATGATAGTGTACCGGATAGTTACCATGAAATAATCGTACTACAAACATGTTGAATGGAGAAAAACCAGCTGCTTTGAGGCAAGCTGTTAACAGAGTGCTGAGTATACATGCAATCCCGATGCCGACTTGTAAACCCACCACACAATTAAATTATATGGTAGGAGAATTGGATATCCGCTCCTTAACTCATCTATATCTTGTACGTCGGAGGCAATGCACGTGAACAACTGAAGATCATTGAAGATCTCGCGCTAATGACGAAATCATTTTAGTCTAAGTATGATCTAATAATCATAACTATTATGCAAGGGTTCAAAGTTATATTTTGTTGTATGATAAAACTACATAACGGCACTATCAATGAAATAAGGTATAATTAGAATATCATAGTAATGTTTTTCAAGGAAACGATAGGTATGTATTTTGATTGACTGTGAACAATCGATCGCAAACTTCGGAGGATGGCATCTAATGAACTGGATTAACAATATAAGACGAGCTTGTAGCCGTCCTATCATACACATATATTGTGAAGCTGAGGCCGGCTCACATGCCAAAGCTGCATTGCCAGTTGGAAACATGGCCAGCATGAAAGAGAAAACTTTTATAACAAATACAGGTAGTGACAAATCTCGGGGTGATCATTGTAGGTTCGACACGTCTAAGACTGAGGCCGGAGACAGTGCATAGCAGTGAGACTCAGCGCAGTAATGCATTTCTAATAGATGTGTGTTATAGAATTAGGAGTGGTCACACGAATAGCCATAGTTGTAAGGGCTTAAAGGCACGATATGAAAATGAATCGGGAACTCTATTTGAATTCCCTGTAATGAGCACGTAGCTTAAACGAGGCCTCTCTTAAGAGGGCTGAGGTGTTGGCGGTGCCCATCAGGTCATTTCCTGAAGAACTGATCTCCTCAATATTTCCTGTCGCACCGCCTTGCACTTGGTTGCTTATTCGACGATTATCTCCGTGCCCATCCTCACGCTCCCCCAAGACTCGTTGGATGAGTTTAGCTTTCAGGGAAGCATTCTTCAACCTGTTGTCCATCTCGAATACTGCGTCCTCCGTGTTTTCCAACGATAAAGTCGCGGGGTCAACTTGTAATAAAAGACTCTGAACGTTCTTCACTAGTCTCGCGTTATTGGGAAGGTCGGGTAAAGCCTTGCATATGACAGGCTTCACTAAAGCCTGAGAGTCCTCAGCCCCCGCTGTAGAAGCACCATCCGCCGAAGAAGACTCAACATCCTCTCGATGGTTATTGTCTGCGAGTCTCTGTGTCCACACCAAGGCTTTACCGTATAGCCTGCCAATCTCGAGGAATTTTTCGAATCCCTTTTCTACAGCAAAGACGCTGCCTTCAGCATACCCCGCTTGTGCGCCGTCTGCAACCCCTTGGCTGTATCCTTCCTGATAGAATTGCTCCTCAATATCAAGCACACTATCGAGCAAGTCCGGCTCCATTGCACAAGCTGAGATACCGAGTGCCCTCCGCCGGGAAATCCCGAGAAGAATTTGAAGGTGAATTAATTAAACCAAGTACTAGTGAAGAACTCCTATAAGTCCACATCTAAAGGAAATTTGCAAAGAGACAGAAAGACTCTTGCATGACATTGCGTGGGGCGTAATTTTCGAGTGTGACTCACCAGGGATGATTCACTCATTATGCATATATGTACAATAATAACATTTGAAGGTAGTACCTTCCTTCTGGTTATTATTATGTATTGTCGTTTAGGGAAGAAGGATCGAGTCACTCCGAGAGCCTGAATTTAAAAGCCGTTTTCTCGCCCCTCCATAGCCCCACCAGATCACAAAGTGGAAGTATCATCAGTAATATGATCGACGGACGGTGGTAGACAACACACCCCATCATGGCAGCAGATTCGAAGATTTTGCCCAAAGACGGCGACCGAAATATCCTCATCACCAGCGCTCTGCCTTATGTTAATAACGTGCCTCATTTGGGGAACATTGTTGGCTCCGTACTGAGTGCAGATGTTTTCTCAAGGTTCTTATCTCTGCGACCGAAATCGAATGACTCACCCGGACTAATCAACGTCACAGATACCAGAAAGCGTGCGGAAGGCCAACCTTGTTTATTTGCGGGACAGATGAGTATGGAACTGCCACAGAAACAAAGGCTCTGGAGGAAGGGGTGACCCCCGAGGAGCTGTGTGCAAAGTATAATAAAATACACCAGGAGGTGTACGAGTGGTTCGAGATAGCTTTCGACCATTTCGGACGAACTCCTACGGAGCGGCATACAGCAATCTCGCAAAGCATTTTTCTGAGATTATATGAAAATGGATTGTTAGAAGAAAAAAGTGCTCAGCAACCGTATTGCGCATCTCATAATTCCTTCCTCGCCGATCGCTATGTCGAGGGTGAATGTCCTCGCTGCCACTATGAGGACGCTCGCGGAGACCAGTGCGATAAGTGTGGTCGCTTGTTGGACCCCTTCGACCTCATAAACCCGCGATGTAAGCTCGATGGTACTGCTCCTGTTCGCCGCGAGACGAAACATATCCACCTCCTACTTGACAAACTGCAACCTGAAATCGAGGAATGGGTTCACCCTGCCATAACAAAGGGTGGCTGGCCCAAAAACTCCCGGGTTATAACAGAATCTTGGCTGAAAGAAGGCTTGAAGGACCGTGGCATTACCAGAGATTTAAAATGGGGCGTGCCAGTTCCTCTCCCAGGGTATGAGAATAAGGTGCTCTATGTGTGGTTCGAAGCCTGCATCGGGTATCCCTCGATCACCGCGAACTACACTCCAGATTGGGAGCTCTGGTGGCGGAACCCGGAAAACGTCCAGTTGTTCCAGTTTCTAGGGAAAGACAATGTTCCTTTCCACAGTGTCATTTTTCCAGGTTGCCAGATTGGCACAAAGGACAAATGGACGAAATTACATCATCTTAGTACGACTGAGTATCTGAATTATGAGAACGGGAAATTCAGCAAGTCTCGGGGAATCGGCGTGTTTGGAAACAGCGCCAAAGACACTGGAGTGCCCCCAGATGTTTGGCGATACTATCTCCTGAAGAATCGCCCCGAGACCGGAGATACACAATTTGAATGGCGCACGTTTGTGGATAGTAACAACAGCGAGCTACTTGCGAAATTGGGTAACTTTGTCAACCGAGTCGTCAAGCTTGTCGCAGCTGCGTACGATTCGATCGTCCCCGAATTCACCGTACCCGAAAGCTTCGCTCTTGCCCTTGGTGAAATCGCGGCTCTACTGCGTCAATACATCAACGAGATGGAGGGCGTGCACCTTAGATCAGGTCTCCTAACGGCCATGAAAATAGCTGAGGCCGGGAACGGCTTGATTCAAGCTAATCGACTGGACAACACCCTCATTGCAAACGAACCCGACCATGCCGCTGCTGTTGTTGGCACAGTGATAAATCTTATCCACCTCTGCGCAAGCATCTTTTATCCTTATATTCCTGCAACCTCCAAATCGATTTGGGAACAACTCGACACACCATTCGCAAATATTCCTTCTCTCGAGGACATCCAAGATGGCTGGAGACCGGTAGCCATCAAGCCGGGCCACAGGATCGGCAAAGCCAAATATCTTTTCTCGCGCATCGATCCAAAGAAGGCAGACGAATGGCGTGAACGCTTCGGCGGTTCCCAACTCGAGAGACAGAAGAAGGACGAGGAAGCCGCCAAAGCGGCGGCCAAGAAAGCTGCCAAGAAGACAAAGAAGGAAAAGATGACACCTACGACGACTACTCCTCCCATTGCTCTGCCCCTCCGGACTCCTTCTAAGTAGAGGAAGGGATAATTTCCGAGGGAATCGTGAGAAGGGAAGGATTCCTCAAAGTTCAAAATAGGAAAGATATGTAGCAACAATGAAGACAAAGAGCAAGATTCTACTACTTAAATACATATTATAAATCAGTCCAACAAGATCCAGGATAACTACAGTACATGTGCCTGTCCTTTTCTGCTAGCTCCCCCGTGCAGATATTACTATCATGCTACCTCAAATACATAGTGTAGCATTAGCGTACGAGTCATACTTATTATGATGGTAATGTCAATGAACTTCTATGTCAATCCGATCCGCAGTTGTTAGAGCGAGCTCACCCACTCCGGGTTTAATTTCTTCTGCGATGTGCGAGCTTCCCAATATACTACATGTATGATATACCTATTGGGGTTTGCGTCAGGCTCGTCGATGCCTCAACGACACTAGAGAGCGATCGGCCGGCGGCCTTAAATGAAGCAATTCAGAGATGATCAATTGATCATGTGTATTTACTTAGTAGTTATTAGTAGTGTTGTTGGGATTTTTTTCCTTCGTCCTGAGAATACGATTCATTTAATGTTCTCAGAAACTTGCTTATGATTCATCTAAGGTAGTATATGTATGGGAATATAGATGGACATACATGAGGTAGATATTTGCTTTCAGCATGCAAGTGCCTTTCCAAAGAAGTTAGGTACATATAATACAATAACGATATGTGCAAAGACTCGGATCATGTATGATATATCCTGAAGCTTCATACTCCATGGAATACGAACGACTAGGAAGAGGGGCAGGGTCGCCTAAAGCACTTCGGTTTGTTACTGTCATATGGCGATCTACTCGGTGATAGATGGAGGGCATTTGATAGATATGATATGTGGTCGATTTAAGTAGGTATAGAGTATGGTAGAATACAGTACATGGGAAAATCGCTAATGTAGTAGGTGTGCCCACCATCTCAGCCTCTCTGGTTCCAAACCTCCTCCTCCAAGTTCTTTCTATCATGCATGTTAAAAGAAAAAAAAAGAAAAAAATTTTTTTTTTTGGATTGAACCCATTTTCTCTTTTATTGCGGTGATCTAGTGATGTCGAAGCTAGGTGCCATGCGAAATATGTACCCTTCCCAAGGAAAATAGTATATGCAACCCTTGGTGAAAATAAGAAAAGGGAAATCGCTTGTCTCACTTGTGAATTGCCCCGTTTGAGAAAGTTCATCAATATCAGAAAGCCCCCCCCAATTCTTCATTTTGTTATGATCCCGGCCGTCTTAAGCGGGGTGGGTTGAGACGGGCAATGTCTGTTTCTTTTTGGTCTTTCCGTGAAGGGCTTACATATGCCATTTTCCCCAACACATATTTGTGAAAGTATAGGTTCTCATATTCGTCGAGAAGCCATAATTGCACTTCATTCAAAATCGTAGAAACCTTTGTATTATCCTATGAAATAAGAGGGAAAGAAAACGCCATCTGGATTATGCACCGTAATTATCTTGCCTTCCTAGTCCCAGGCCGTGGCTTCACTTCATCCTGAGTAACCGGGTGAAGCATAATTTTGTTAGGTGTTTGCGGCGTGTTAGCTGTGTAACCCTTACTCCAGTCATAGCTAATAGCGTACGTGAAGATATTGCCATTCCGATTAAACGCCGTGCTTGATATTGTCCCATTGACAGCAGGATAGCCCTTCAGCCGATGCTTTGCATCCTTGTCCCAGAAATGGAAGGTCCCATCACTGCCAGCTGTGCTGAAGGTCCCATGAATTGGGTGAAAGGAGATAGCATTGACGGCGTAGATATTGCTAAGGTCACGGTTGCTTGTGGGAGTTTCTCGATGGCATTTGAAGCTGAAGTTGGAGCTGGAATCTTTTTCCTCCACGTACTGAATTGCACAGCGGCCTTCGATACTGCCTATTGCAAAGCCAGTGGCGTCTGTGAAACAGCTAACGACACGGGTTTGCCATTTCAACGGCGACTGCAACGTTTTATAAAATTTGGTAGGGTTATCAAGGTTGATGATGTTGATATACCGGTCCGCCGTGCCAACCACAAGGAGCTTGTTCTTGACATCCATCGTATATATACGTTCCTGGCAGTCCACACTAGCGATCGGGGTTGACTGACGAAGATCCCAGTATTTAACGGTTTTATCCCAGGAACCGGTTATGAGGAGGGGAGATGAGGAGTTCCCCGGGTTAGGAATCATATGGCAGCATCGAATCGGAGCATCGTGCGCAGCAACCTGAATTGCAACCGTTGTATTCGCTGAGAGATCGAGCATGCGCGCAGCTTTGTCTGCCCCAGCTCCGACCACTTTGGTTCCGTCCTGTAGGACGTGAATTAGTTAATGCTGTCCCCAGCACAAAAACCCTAGTGTCAACCTACTGGGGACCAACAACAATTCAACACGGGACCTTCATGTTCGAAGAATGCTTTGCCCTCACTTTGTCCCTGATCGTTGATCTCATAGATGCGGACTTTTTTGTCCCAGGATGACACAGCCAAGTGCTCACTAACGGGAGAAAACGCTAAATCGGAAACACTGTCGTCAGGAGGTGAGGCAAGGGCAACGTCCTTAGAAATATCGCCAGCGGTGTTGCTTTGACTCGCCGCTGTGGACGGGCCCACGTTACCGAAGAGAGACATCCTAGAGGATGACGCGCTGAGAGTCCAGCGTACTAAGTATCTATTTGGCCAACTTGATATGAACAAAGGTAGCTTTGGCGGGAGAAAGTTGCTGGAGAGCAAGAAGCTAGATAACGGTCAGCTCATGTGGACCCTTCCGTCATATCCTGCAAATGATATGAGGCACGATGATACCGGTAGATACCTGCCAGGTACGGTAGTTACAATTATTATAAAATGTGGGCCGAAAGTAAAAGAGAGCTTATATAAGCGGCCACCTTTAATCGGTAACCGCCACACGGGGTGCAAAATCAAACAAAGGTTACCGGAACCTGGCCCTTTGTTGCAAATCTTTTGCCTGAATTACCTTATTTGGAAACTCTATACTACTATTATAGGTAAGGCGGTAAACCACACTTGTTTTACCGCCTTTCTTCTGCAGAACCGCGCGGCCAGACGAGGCCGACTATCACTGAGCTTATCATAAAAATCCCCCACTACAGTATAACGAATTGGATGGTTAGGCCTCTTGATTCGTTATAGAGCATAATTATTAGTAGTTATTATAAGTACGGTTTTAGATTTACTATACCCAGACTCACCGCCTTCAGTAAAGTTCCGGCAGAATATGGTCCTGAGCCGTTCCATGTGACATACAGCTTGCACACATAACTACAATGTTAAAAAAAAATGATTATTTCATTTTCGTACAAATCCCTCTGACTCTCACTGCCCGCCTTCCTATACTCTCACGTATAGGCTTAGGAGGAACCCCTCATTGGGATATTTGAATTTTCTGCTTTTCTTTCACTGGTTACCTTCCTGTACTCTCACGTATAGGCTAGGTACATGTCCGAATATACTAGCAGTTGGTTTGGAACAAAGAGGACTGTTGGGAGAACCCAACAGTCGTATAATAAAGTACCGGAGTTCTAATATCACAGTAATGGGGACTCCCGGACAATTGGGGGTACGGGAACCGGATTGAAGGACATCTTCATGACCACAATGATAGTCCCTGTTAGATAGACAAGAATCAGATTTAGTTTACGTGATACCACATTTCCATAGGCATACGAACACTGATCAGTGCCGTGCCGCACAGATCAGGGGACGGCGTTTCATGAAGAGAGACAATGCGCGATAGCCTCTTTATAAAGAGCCTCTATCAAAACGTTGCCTGCTAAGGGTTGTCAGCCTCTTTCTCAGAGCTTCTGATAGCCAAGATCGACCCCTTAACAAAAGGCCCTCGATACTTAACCCACGCCCTGCACAGCTACAATATGCAGAAACAACAGGAACAGGTATGATCCGATTGGAGTGCATTTGATGCATCTAAACATAAACCCACTACCGTCACCGAGTTCATCAGACTCAAGATCCAGGAATATGAAGAACTCGACTTCAAGGACGACGACCTCTGGGAGTCATTTTTGGATGACTTCAAGAGTTTCACCGAAGAAACTTTCCGGACCGCCAGCCAAACATATGTCCGGAAACTGCGTATCCACCTACGCAAATATGGTGTCTGGGTAAGGAAAGAACAACGAGGAACGACCGCTGCTCGAGCCCTCTACCAAACGCTGCAAGAGGAAGAGCCAACGGAATGATCTCACCCCGAGATCTAAAAGCACCTCGCCATAGGGAATCCTTCCTCTCCTACCGTATCAACTCCATGCTCAGGCGAAACCTCCCTTTTCCTACCAGCATCCCAACGGCTACTACAAACGCTCCGCGACATCCCACCGCCATCGTTGACCCTCTATAGCCGATCGCAACTTATGAGGCAGGATTATGTGCAGGAAATCCCGGCCTGTGATGAGAATATGAGTACAAGTCAAACTGTTGGAAGTACCAGTGATTATAGGGAGACCGCAGGTTATCTTGAGACGCATACGGCCCAAGATGTGTCATCCTGTAACACTCAACACCCAAAACTCATTATGAATGAGTTGGAGTATTCTACAGCAATCTATGATCCACCATGCAGTAACGTCACCCTGAACACTCCGAACAGTCCGAGAGAGCTCCACCCAACACTGGACAAGAACATAGCGGAAGTGCCACGAGATGGGGGTTGTTAAGTCATCCTATCATCACTACATAGCCAGCCACCTCAGAGATTACGTCGAATCTTTACACCACTACACATAATGCCCAGGGAAGCTGGCAGAGACCGAATCCTTTATGCAGTGTTACACCAATGTCGGGGATCGGATAGAGATCGCCTCAGGGACTTGAAGGCCTGACCAGGTGCACCTCCTGGGTCTGTGGAACGATATGATGACTAATATACTTTTTTTTTTTTGGTACCACATAAAACTAAATCTGATTCTTGTCTATCTAAAAGGGACTATCACTGTGGTCATGAAGGCTCTATTTATGTCCTTCGATCCGGTTCCCGTACCCCCAATTGTCCGGGAGTCCCCATTACTGTGATATCAGAACTCCGGTACTTTATTATACGACTGTTGGGGAACCCAACAGCCCAACAGTCCTCTTTGTTCCAAACCAACTACCGGTATATTCAGACAGTACAGTTTGAGGACGACCGATTCCGTCAGAAGTTACGGGATTCTGATTCACGAGCTCGGTGCAAACCGGCAACGCGGGATCATCAATTGGAGTCCGTGCAGTCTTTTTATGAAGCTATGTATGGTGAGATCACAATGGAAATCCAGTACTATATTTGCGGGTTACAGAAAGCTTCCATACATTGTCGAGATTATGTACGAGAAGATTTTCTCCCGCTATACCTACAGATACAACATCTTTTGCAGCCTAGCGACCAGGACCACTTCGAATGCTAGCAATGTTTCCCTCGAAACAATGACACGATCCCAGTTTGTCATGGATGTGAAGATGATTTACAAGGATATATATTACAGCTAAAGTGCCAGCACCGTTACCCTAGAGAGCTTATGAGTCTTTAGCCACTAGAGGAACGATTGATCGACCTTTATCAGGCATGTGGATGGATTACCAAGTTTCAGATCGACTTGGATAAGGGTACGAGTGGTTGGCATAGAAAACTGAAAAGAGGCCATGTAACAGTCTTTCCGAACGATGTTCAAGGCCTTTGCAGTAATGTACTGCCACACCCACTTGTTTCTAGACTGGAAAGTCTACATATTTGTTTCGTACCTCCCCGAAAGCCTCCTCCCAAAGAGTTGGAATTTGTTGTGGCCCTGAATGGCTGATCAGGCATTCCGAATGACCTATCAACAAATTTTGTAAGGTATACCCTTCATCTACCTACTGTGTATGTACGCCGAGAAAGCTGGTTCGATTTGGTGATGTTCAAATATCACCTGAGAGATGCACGAGACTTGGCATTTTGAAGCTTGATCTAAAACCGATCTTGATAAAAATTATATAGCTTAGTAATATATGCGACGAGGGTTGACCGATATAGAATCAGACCATTCTCTATCGAAGGGTTAAGACTAATACAAGAGTGTCGGAATTCCGGCCATGTAACGGTATTGGGTAGCAGTTTTCTCTGGTATACAAGGAGTACCAAAAGCCCCAAGTATTTGTCGCAGTTGAAGGGAAGGCTCCTATGTAGTGATGGACTTTGAAATGGAGACGCTATTACCACTGTTATATCACTTAGTCTTTATCTATATGAAGCAACAGCTGCCCTTACTGGTATCGAGACTGATTGTGTTTTGTCAGGAGATGGGTTTTTGCATTCGATGTCCAGGATGTGTTATATATAACCCCATCTTTAGGATCACACTGTAAACCGTAATGCTTTCTATACTTCTTGCTATCAGGAGCCTCATGAAAATCAGGCTCGTCACCTTCCGCATATCGAAAAAAAACGACCGGATCAGCATGGAGCCTATAGCCAAGTTTGAAGGTGCCGGCGATGGCTCTCTACTCTCCTGGCTGACAGAGGGCAAACGAAGAAACTTCTGCTGAGGCATTGGTAAAATTATTAAAAAGATACAGAATTGTGTAAGAATTGAAGCCTACAACATTTGTGGTTTCGTATATAGGAGGAGACCAAGTTATGATTCCTTTGATTTACCATACACTTTCTGAGAAGATGAGCCACTCTAATCTTGAAATTCAGACGTCTTTTTACTTATTTTTCCTTAATTTTCTCCCCGTTCCTAATCCGTGGCTTCAGTTTCCACTTATTTGGGTAGGATAAGCGTATAAGAGAGTAAAGGGGATACGTTCGGTTTCTTCAATGTTGAAGATAATACAAGTTTATTGTATGTTCTAGAGTATTGAGCGATGTAAGAAGTACGGAAAGATCGTTTAAATTGATGTGTAGGCAGTCATCGTTCATCTGATCAAGACTGCCATTGAATGGATCGTCTTCATTAAATATCACATCTCTTATTCTGACCACTGTACCTGTAATTGGGTTCCGGATGCGGTAAACGTTCGCTGATGAGATATCTGATCCACGCCTTTGGATTGAGCCTCTGAAGCCGACTCTTCTTCTTTAGGTACTCTGTGGTTAGCGCAAAGGCCTTGCAGCCATACACCTTGAGATAAGCTTGCTACGGCTTGCGACAAGGTGTATTGCTGCCTTCCTGGAGGTTGGGATAGGTGTGGAAACGGTCGTATGGTGACGTCCATTTATATTGGTATCTTGGTGCTCGATCATGGAGGTATACTGCCGCATGATTTAGCTCTGGCCATAGTTTCATAGGCAGTTTCACAGCTTGCCGCATGGATCGAGCCTTATCTTTCTTTACACTCTCTTAGCGCTCGGCGGCTCCGTCAAGATCCTGTGAATAAGCCGGCAAGGGTTCGATCTCTATAGATTGGCTTTTGATCTATTCACATACATCTGGGCAATGCATGGATATTTCATTGTCAAATTCGATCTTTTCCGGTTTGATTTTATGCCTAGGCTCTCAGAGATATCGTAGCGCAGCTAAGATAGTCACGCCTTTACGATCCGTAAGATAGTAATCCCATATGAGTCCTGGCCATCTATCAGTGATTAGAAGTAGACACTTATAGCCACCATATCCTTCCTTCATAATCGTGGAAACTTGCTAGTTGGACCCCTGATTCTTGTTTGATTTCCTGGGGTTCTCGGTGTATTCGTCGCTTCGCTTTTGACATGGCGCATGCGTCACATTCCACGGTTTTTATCCCCTTGATTCATACGCCTTCTAAGGCATTTACGAGATGTTTAAGCGCCTGTGGGCCCGGGCTTGAGCCAGCTCTTCGTCGTTTACGGCTACACCGGCGAATAGCCTCCGGCTCACGTCGAGCGGCGGCCTCTTCTTAATTATCCAAACTATAGATGCCGCGAAGATGATATGAAGGCGCGGAATCATCACGGAGCCACTGGCCTTCTTGTCCCTTCAGCTTATAAGCCTATATTCTGGCCTATCCATAGGAGTAGACATCGGTGAAAGAAGCACCTATCATACCTTATTTGCAGTCTCTCAACATGATAAACACGTCATAGTAGGTTTTAAGCCCCTCTTTGGATGGAATTGATCGAGAGACTTGCGGAGCCTACAATCGACGCACGTCTTCAAGGATTCCACAAGTTCCATAGCTGTAGCGATGATTAGGATGTATAACTACTATACGCAACTGCTGGCGCTATCTATACATGAACGTACGAATTGTCTGGGCTCTCAGTGACTTATACTAGCTTATAAGTAGAGTCGGAGTTTGCGCTCGCTTATGTTTCATCCCGTTCCCACATTCTTTATCTTTCCCTAACGAATGTACGGTAGAACCACTGAGTGAATTCATCAATTCCTTCCTCTATCTCCCCTTAGCTTAGTGTGTAGCCCGTGACGCCACCTCACTGCTGCCACAGGATTCTCATTCTTCAAGCCGATTGCCTCTATAAAGTGATAGCATGTTCAGTTGGCCTGGATTTATTGGATAGTTTCACCACGTTCGCTTCATCGCGAATTTAGCACCTCAGGGCGAACCGCCGAGCTTGACTGTTAGGCATAAGCAGGCAGTCCTCCTCCGTTTTTGAGTGTCCGCCACCATAGTTAGTAGACAGCTTGATGCAGAACTCATCCACAGTACAGAGGCTTCATACCTATTTCTAAGTCAGAGTTCTACCCCAATTCCAAGACGGAGTTCTTCGCCAGAGCATGTAATAGATTTCTTTTTGTCTTTTCTCTTCATTTATTAATCAATGGTACTAGCGTCACTAGATATAGTAAAAATGTAACTGGATATAACATTAGGTGAACACGGCGTACTAACTAATTGTTAGTCTGACTAACTGAGTCTGTGGTCAGCTTCGGTCTATATTTAACGTCCGTATGGCTCATAGAATACCTGCAAAGTACGATACTGGACAGGGATCTCACGATCTCTAACAATTGGCCACTAAGGCCTGACCATTCCTTATGTATAATTTCCTTTGTATGGGTCAGGTCTTGGCCACCCTGCAGAGTGCCACACATCAATGGCAGCTAGCTATATCAGGGTTAAAGAACTCCACCACCACCATCTCTAGGATAGGGAAGGTGTGGAGCATCTAGTAGAAAGATATTATAACCAGCCTATCACAACTAACCCGAGCCAGCTCGGGTAGGATCATTAACATTGCATGCAGGGCGCATATGGATGCAGTTGACAAGGGACAAAGATGTAATTTGCTCGGCCCGGCCTGTTTCACAATGTAGGTAGACATCGTGATACTACATATGATAATTACTAATCATATAATTATACCGGTACCAAGCATTTGTAACTTTAGGTGGCGATACTTTTTGCATGCTGCGAATGGGGACAAGTATAGCCGGGAATTGTATATCCACAAATTACGCCTACTACTACTACTACTACTAGTATACGATGTCAATCTCAACAGAAAGAACATCCGCCCGGTCCCATTATCCACCGGATATGCTTCTCACTTGCTGGCCATCTGAGCAGCCAGCAGAACTGATGCTGTCAGGTGCTAGGTTGGTTTCTGTATCCTATGATTAATATGATTAATAAAGTCCACGTATGCTTTGGAATATACGATACTAGAGAGTCTCTTTAAGTGAGGCGGGAGCTCTAATACATAAGTTAGGTTTCTACATTTCAATGATCACCTTGCGGGCGTTATATAGTATGCTCGGCTTTGCCGTTTCCAGCCATCTTCAGCACCGTTCCAATTTAGGATTGCAAACCATCAATCAACTTGGCTCAAGAAAATTAAGCTTCCATCAAGCAGAAAAACAGTTATTTAATAACTATTCTCTCGGTTCCAGGATCCCCTCGCCGCAGTGCAGAAGACAAACTACCTCTCACTTTGGATTTCTTGATCATCTCAACCTTGACTACCCCAGAGCTTGACAAGTGAATAAATATAGTGGAGAAATTGGATCCATTACTTCTGCTGTAGAGTCAGGCATTACGGGTGCTATCAGGGCTCCATACATACATATCATTCTAATATACGTATACTCGTATGTGTCAGCCGTGGAAAGGCCAAGGGCTCGAGGGGGGGTCGAACGTGGCTTCCTCTTTCCTATTTGTCGCCTCAGTAGGAATTATCTGAGGTGTGGAGGGATGAGTTTCTTGTCTGATTTAATATTGAGTTCTGAACATTTGTCCCCTGTAAACGCCCGCTGGTTGATGCTTCTGGGAATAGCACCCTGAAACGAACATCACGCACAACAATGCAATAATTCCGATGATCTGGAGACACACTTCTCCCCGTTCCAAAGCGCGTTTTCTGACGATTAGATAAGTACATAAACTAGATAGAGATTGCATATGTGACCCACGATGATACCTAAGGCTTTAACTTATGTATGCCAATCTGACAACATCTTTGCCGCTACGCTTACTTCCAGAATTTTTAAGGCCCTGCAGTCTTTGGTTAAGCAAACCTTATTACAACTCTACTTTTCAACTCTTTAATTTCGATGACCCTTCAAGGGATTAACCGGGAGTCTTGAGAGAATGAGAAGGGTTTGATAAGAATAGTGGGACGCCTGTTACGGGATAAAAACTAATTAAGGTTTTCCTACGTACAAAAAGGATTCGTTGAAGAGAAAAGAAAAGAAGTGAAAGGAAAGGGAGAACAGCTCCACTGATAGAGCCGGCTTCTAGCACAGGCTTCCAGCGCAGCCGTTATGGTGGTTGAGGTCATTGCATTATTGGAAGAGATTGTGTAGGAACCTTCCTACAGAGATTAGCAGGGATCTTCCTACTACTTATGAAGGCATTCTCTAACAACGCCCATGAGAAAGCCGAAGGTTATGAAGCTACTACTTTAAAATAGAAGTAATATAACATACAGATTCAGCCATCAGTTAACCCATTGATAGAAACTGATCCACACTCAGCCATGTATTAGACGAATCAGGAGACAGACTGGGCGTGGCTTATATGGCACTTGTTGGTCTGGCGTCTGGCCAGCTCGGCGCCTTTTACATGATGTCTCTCTAAGGTCACCATATGGACACGGCAACACGCGTCAGAGGACTAGGTCTAGGAGGGAAGGAGTGCATCTAGCGGCAAAGGGCTATCCACATTTCAGAGGAGGACTTACCTGGGAGAGCCGAGTCAGCACAGTCCTTCTGAACGCGAATATCAAGGTCTTTGTCGGGTGAATCCAGATTCCATGGGTATTATTGATTGACTCGCTCTGTTGATCCTTGTCGCAGTTATTATCTCGACCAATGGGGACAGCATTGTAGATAAGCTCGGGCCGGAATGTAGCGGCTAGAATATAATTGCATCAGTTGGATCTCAAATAGTCATGGCTCTAGCAGCAGAAAGTTGAATAGTGATCGCTTAGATGGCCACTGTTTCGATGATAATGCTGACAACAACCATGCACACAATCATCTTGATGACTGAGGGAACGTCCTTTCAGGTCTTTCCGGTGAATTGAGAAAAGATCCCCCTGTAATGAGAAGAACAATCTGACAGATGGCGAAACAGAAATAATGCACAAAGATGAAGAGTAGACTGAGGACTCTAAATCGATAACAGCAAGAAAGGAGAATCTCTCGACCCCTTAAGCCAAGAGTGATCCGAGTTTTCGAGGATGCAGCGGCAATTTCCATTTGGAGGGAAAAGCGCGACGGCATCATCCGTCCCGATTGAAAAAAATCTTCTACAATTTTCTCTTTCCTTCCCCGCCCTTGATTTGTTTATATTTGGCCTCTTCTCTCACTCCCTCGCTTTTTCCCTTCCAACTTCCTTCATCTACCCAAACCACCTCTTCATCTCCCAACCCCCGATGGTGATTCAATCTCTCTTGTCTCAACTTCGTACAAGTATCTTGTCCTAGACGTCGGCAACTGGCGCCTGTGAACCTCTTATGCCTTTGTTTACTTCTTCTCATCTCGAGGCTCAGTGTCCAGTTATCTGCTTCTGCCTGCTCTCATCTTGTGACCGAATCGGTACTAAGAAGACCCCTGACCCCATACCATCATTATTTGGGGCTTTCCGATTCTTTTCAAAGTTCTTGTTTAGCCTTCCCGCCTTCGCGTGTGATTATCTTAGACGTCTTTCGAAAGATAGTCTTTCAGCCTTTGGTTTCAACTAGGTCTCATTATGCGAACCCGCTCACAGCCGCTATCTCCAGGTAGCTCTGTGTCTCTCGAGGCCCATCGGGCGCCTCGTCGAAAGAAAACCACACCGGGCTCACCGACAATCAAGAAAGCCACGGGGCGTGGCAGGAAAAAACTTGGCAAGAGGGCTGCCGCTAAGAGATCGTCGCCTTCAAATGCGGAGTCCGGCCCTGCTGGCTCGGATCAAGCTCAAGGCGAACCTGCTGCTTCAGCATTCGCTGACCAGGTGTCAATTGAGAACACCCAATATGAGTCTTCAACCCCTTTCTCCTCGAGTGTCCAAGATACCATAGAAGATCATTCACCGTCTGCCATTTCTTCAGCATTGGAAATAAGTGACCAGGTTGATATTCTTCCGGCCCACGAGGTTTTCCGAAATTCACCAGTTTCTTTGAGCAACCAAGGTAATTTGACCAGTTCCACCATGCAGGAAACTCCACAGCCGATAGGTCTCACGTCTGTTAATACACTCGGTATAACCACTGTTTTGCATGAATCCGATCTTAATATCGTTGGCGCTTCATTTCCCAGAGTTTCTGATGAAGCCAATTCTCCTGCAGCTTTCCACCGGGCTGGGCCTGTAGTAAATCACCCTTCTACAGATCAGGCCTCGGACTCCGTTCAGAGTGCTCTCAGTCCTGTCGCCACCGTTGATAGCCTTGACCTTGGATATCTCCCTGATGCCGAGGACTTCTCCCAGAGCCCTCAAACACGAGCTCAAGTAACCCAGGGCGCCTTTCCATCAACTTTTGATTTTGGGCGCCAGTCAAATGGAGAACAATCTCAGATATCTCATCAACAATTATATCCACTGCCTCGCATCCGCCGCTCGCGTTGTCCTCGGCCTGTTAACATCATGTCTCCTATCGCTGAGGAAGCGTTGGAGAATTCGCCCAATCTGAATTCGCCAAATTCTGAACATCACGCAGGGTCTACTAGGGAAGGTCGTCGTGGTCCAAGACTACTGATGCCCACTCGAGACTACCACAGCGACCTCACCCCCAGAAGCAGCCGGCTCAGCTTCAACCAGCCAATGTTTCATTTACCTCCTCTAAGACGTCATGAACAACCGCCCTGTTGCCCTCAGTGTGCAGCCATACTTCAGTGCCCCAATGGTCACTCCTTTAGACCTAGCATGGACCAACCCAAGGCCTCGAACAACGGCCCGCTAACGAGGGAAGTAGCACCCAAGAAGCGGACAGCTGAGGAACTGAGCGACTCCAATACTTCGACTCCGCCCAAGAAACACCGTATTGTTGACTCTCTGAGTAGCACTGGAAGGATCCCTAATAGAAGAATACCTTATTCTGAGAGAAGACTCCGTCGGCTTGTAGAAAGCCAGGGCCGCATCCATTCACGTCTCCCAGCAGGCACAACTAATGGCAGTGAACAGAGACCGATTGATGATTGCAATGAACTGCCTTGGTCCTCTCCAGAGATACTTCGGGGCGGTTTAGGGATCCGCAGTCTCCGTTCAGCACCCCTCTCCTTTTCAAGCCCGTTTCCGACTTTGGGACGGCCGCATTTTGGTAAGTTCAGATGACACTTCAGAAAATCATTCCATCGGACGAAGCTAACCTAAGACAGGCACCACACCGGTTGGACAAATCGTTCACCTAGAGCCACCACCGATCTCGAGCCTTTCTCCTGACGGCTCAATCAATCATGCCGTAGGCTCTCCATCGGTAGTTACACATAGCCCAGAAGCGTCACACAGCCCAGCGGTGTCACACAGCCCAGCAGCGCCACACAGCCCAGCGGCGCCACACAGCCCAGCGGCGTCTCACAGCCCAGCAGCGTCACACATCCCAACCGCGCCACACAGCCCAGCGGCGTCTCACAGCCCAACCGCTTCACGCAGCCCATCAGTTGAACATGACCCAACTGAGAAAGCGAAGATATCGTGCCCTCAGGACCTATCTTTTTCCCTTTTCCCGGCGCCAATTGATAGCAATACTTTGCTTCAGAACACAGGAAGCCCTAAATTCGAGTCAAGAGGAACTCGGATAGAAAAGGAGACACAGGAACAGAAAGGAGCCTTGCCTAAAGAAGTCGATGGATCGAACGGAGAAAATCTATCAGCTCATAAGGGACATAAACGGAAGCGCAAAAGGCCCCCATCTCCGGATGTCATTCCCAATCCTCCCGGCGTTAGTTATGGAATGGATGATCGATATTTTATTTTCACTCCCGACGATTTCAGTTCCGACGATTTCGGTTCCGACGATTTCGGTTCCGATGATGACAGCTTAGACAAGTCAGATGAAAAGCACCCCGCTCCGGCGCCGAAGGCCCCAGAAAAAACCAAGCCACCTGTGTGTGGTATCATGAAGACTCCCCGACCGGTCAAGCGCGCCCGATTTGATGTTAGCCCCATTGACGCTCCCTTAAAACTTCGTGCACATGCAACCGAGCCCGAATTGAGTGATGTTGCCAAAGGCAAACGTCCAGCTATATCTGTTAAGGAACCAGGAGACAACGGATCCTCATCTGACTTTGCCCTAGCGCAACCTTCGTGCCCTGTTTTCGCGCTTGGTACTAGGGCCGCACATACCGAGCCTGAAATGGGCGATGTTGCTAAGGGCAAACAGGCTACGTGTGTTGAAGAATCAGAAGAGTTGACGCTGTTTCCTCAGGACATCGTATCAGTGCAACCCTCTCCCCCTAACGCAACCCCCGATACTGTGGCTGCGGATGATTTTAGCTAAATGTCGTGGCCCGAACCTTGTTCTTATGTTGACAGCCTAGGGACCGATCCCGAAGCAGTGGCGTTGGTAAACAGTGTTTGGGACTAACAGGACTTGAAGGAAGAATACGCAGCGTGTTACTGTGATCTGGGAGAGTTCACGAATGATTATTATGCTGAAGCGTGACTGGCTGCAGCTGTTCATTAGTAATCCTGGTTTTAATGTTTTATCCCTGCATCCATTGTTAGTGTTGTGTTTGTTTGGTTTCCTTTTCTCAGTCTGTACCCAAGCCCTCCCTCTTCGTTCACGAAGAACGAAGAGGTTGACTGGGCTTGGGGAGACACTGTCTTGTATTCTTTCCTTAACATTCTTGACCTGGCGAATTGTATCCGAGCCCTCCCTCCCCGTTCGTGGAGAGGTTGACTGGGCTCAGGTATAGTATAATTCACCAGGTTAAGAATATTAGGAAACCCAACAAAAACAACACTAACAATATGAATACAAGGATAAAACATTAGAACCAGGATTCTAACGAACAACCGCAGCCAGTCATGCTTCAGGATAATAATCATTTGTGAACTCTTCCAGATCACGGCAATATGCCGCGTATTCTTCCTCCAAATCCTGTTGGTCCCAAACACTGTTTACCAACGCCACCGCTTCGGGATCGATCCCTAAGCTGTCAACATAAGAACGAGGTTTAGGCCACGATATTTCGCCATTAACTTCCGGCTAGCCTGTTTGTGGAAGAGATTGACTGGGCTAGCCATCAAGAAATCATCAATTGTTTTTTTTTTTTTTTCTTTAATCTTTAATTTTCTGTGTTATTATTGTTGTTATATACATTTTCATTTAAGTCAGCAAAAGGTTCAGCTGAAATCCATGGTGTTCCGTTGCGAAGCAGTCAGACGCTCTGCTGGCGCGAAGCAAAAATGCCGGAGAGGTCTCCAAGGCACGTGATATTAGGGCATATGAGCTACCTGTAGATTAATAATACAATAGAATAAATTCCTTTCTTCCTTAACTGACCGATCATCAAACCCTGTTTTTCATGTATAAGTGGTTACACGTCTATAATTATTAATTAAAATATTAATGCCTTGAAAGGCACATATAACACACATACCCAGGTAAGAACTGTTGGATGCACAGGGGTCAAGTAGTACTACTTGTAGGTTGGTCCGTAGGTGTCTCTTACGCTAAACCTAATTAGGTGACGACTTCGAACCGCCGTCAATACACGATGTCCTGTGGCATCCCAACAAGAACTGAGTATTGATATGCGATAGTATATTACTGCTAATAGCTTTGCTCTCTATTCTCCGGGGCTTTTCCGGTACAACTCAACCAGCTTTGAGCATAATAGCCTTCATTGGATACGGGCATGCCACTAATAAAATTCAGAATTCGTAGTGTGTCTCGAGGCCTTTTGCCATTGGTTGTTCCTCTATTAATGATTGAGTTAGTTTAATGGATCTCTCAAGTACATGCCGTAACATTCCTATGGGTCACTTTTGTATATTTGTACATATCTTGACAACTAAACATGGTGAATATGTATAGAAAAATATCTTCCCTGGGTTATAGGATATTTAGATAGAAATACTTCCATTTGGACCGGGGGATTGTGCCCTGTTTAACAAATAATGCATACCTTATCCTTAATATAACCGGCTTCCCAAAGATTTGTTATCATATCGTCCAAATCATCAAGGTTATAGCTAGTGGAGTATTCGATCGCATAAAATATGGTTAATACTTAGTAACGACTGATAAAAGAGAATTTCATGTATGTACTGTACTGAGTAGAGTGTATGTATGTATGCTGGCAGCTGCAGGCCTAGCTTCCCCCCACCACCATCAAATGCTTTCTTAACTATAATGGCTACGATTAGACCTCTTCAGATCCTCCACCTCACAGACCTCACTCCTTCATCCCTCCAACGGACATGGCTAGCGGCCGCACAGCCAAATCTCCCTATTGCCGTGACATGCGCTCCGATAAAACGTATGGATCTATCATACAGCTTTGCTCCTTTATCATAGGCTGCCCTCCTTGCCCTTTTCAGGTTATTAGAGACTCCACTGTATTACGGACCTTCTCCAGAACCTCGCATATAGCAATACATTTTCCATTGTGAGTTTAGTTAGAGTAGTGGAGTTGGTTTGACTGGAAATACTTTCACCGCCTTCACACTGAGCGATACACCATTTGTCACCAAAGAGCATCAACCACAATGTTGTTCTCATATAATCGAAACCGATAGAAGTATCCAATCTTTAGATTTCTAGCATTGAAAGCCCATGCTTTCTGCCTGGAGACCCAGGATAACCAACGGTGGTCAAAATTTGTTTCAGAGGGTAATAAGCCTTTCACTACTACCCATCACGGAGAAGCATTTGTAGACTCCAACGTGCCAGGATTTTTTCCCAAAGACCTTTCCCTGCTTGTTTCCATAGCCGGGGGAACCAAAAAATATCATACAGTCGGCAGACGAGGCAACTGCGGTCGATGATACTGAAAGCGGCGGATGATTTGCTACGCATCCATCCTTTCTTGTCTTCAACGTCTTGGTCAAGTCTGAAAATCGCCGGATCAGCAATATACGTATGGCTAAAAAGGCTTTCGAAAAGGTTAGGCAGGCACATGAAACGCTTACGCCCGAGGAGATCAGAGCTGCGGAAGAGGAATATCAGACAGTCGGACAACAACTAATACGAAAATTGCATGCCTCCTTCGGGAACTTAGTGCATTCGGCTATGGCAGTACATGTCTAATGAGGAACGATTGTACCAGGGGAGAAAGATCAGGTCGCTTTCCTGATAAAATGGGACGTCAGATATATGGTTTACCATCAGCCCGAGTGGTTTCACTAATAAGATCAATATGAAGCTGAATTCCGAGGCCAGAGTGGAAGAGAAACAGAAGAACGCTTTTAAAAGTTGCAGCGACGGATTGCTAGTGTGCAACACACTGTCCGAGATCCTGTTAGTGCAGCAATCTTGTTCCACCGGTGATCCCTACATACTTGTAACATTACCGAAAGATCTTAGCGCGAGTGGGTCATTGTTGCTGCAGCGGAGTAGCTTCCAACTATCGTTATCATCATAGGAGATGACTTGGCTAAGTCCCTGCACAAGGGGCAACAATAGCAACGGGCGAGTTGTATTTTCGGTTTTTTTTCGTCGTGTTTCTTCTTCACCTTTTTGTTCCAGACCCAGGTGACCTCTGGGGGGCGTACGCCAAACACAAACAGTGGTGGATGTACATACGTTGTTCTATCACAAATAAGGCTAAACAGTGGATTATACCTAGTAGTGTATATATAACTACAAGCTTTTAAAGGGGATTTGGTTAGCTGCAACTAGCCAAACGCTAGTGCCACTATTTAGCTTTGCTAACAATTTCTTATGGCAAAATTGTACAGTATCCCAGAACTTGTACATATCTGCGAGGAAATTTTGGCTAAAATATTTCCAGATCGCTTGCTGAGAAATGTTTTCAAAATGCCTAAGTGTGTGAAAGTGTTGAAGACCGGCGTCTTCCATAGACCTAAACACTGAGCCCGAGCCTAATGGGGCTGAGACTCGAGCCGACCGCGCATCTATTCCTTTAGAACCGATCCAAGTCAACGAACCTAGCGCAACTGAAGTCCAGTTGAGCAACTCTTCTCTCCCGAGAGAATTGTGGGAATCTGCCTATAAGCAGCTAGATCAAAAAAAGCAGGGTATCCTGTAGAAAGTATACATTCCTGCTCCGACCAAAAATGGCGACGAGCACCTCTCACAAACAAAACTTATGATAAGCAAGGTAATCCGGATAACACAAGAGCAGTATAAGGAATATTAACACGGGGGATTAAACGTTTGGAGGTCAACAGGCGAAGATACTGACCTGTGGAAAATTTCACAGAAAATAATCAATGTCGCACTATCCTTCAAGGATATCATTAACGTAGCGGCTCCCTTTGACCCAACCCCATCATACCACAAGTGCGTGGGCAGCTATCTCACTTGGATTGACTGTAAGTCATCCCGAATATAATCTGTAAGAGAACGAAGCTAACATGTAATCATAATTACAACTCGTCTTCAACATAACAACTCCTTTGACTTGCGCGATGCCTTGTTTGATTCTTCAGAATATTTGGTGGATGTCTTGTAGAAAATAATTTTTACCGCAACGATTCCGCGAGAAGGGCCGATAGGATGTGCGATTATCCACATCTGTGGGCAATTCTTCAATATGCAGGAGAGGTGTTGACTGGTCAAGACCCTAGCATAGGAAGGTGGATACTGGACAGTGTCTTTGCAATTGCCAACAAACGGCTCATGGAGCTGCAATCTTTATTAAGGAAGAGGAACAGTATTTGCATCAATAGGTCTAGTTAGATGGACATTTACATTACCGAGAACAACCCGAGCGCCTCCTAGCTCGAGTGGGTTAAATGTCAGAGTCTCTTCAAACTTTTATTCAAAAGTTCAATTTACCTATTGTAGAAGGAGCATTTTACAACTCATTCTCGAATCAGCCTGAAGATGTATGTTTTTCCGGGACCAAAACTGAGCTTCGCTGCCAAGTTTCAAAGTGGGCTGAATCGCCAAATAGCAAATGCATGTTTTGGCTAAATGGTATGGCGAGAACAGGAAAGTCTACTATCGCCTAAACGGTCGCACAATCTTTCGAGGAGAAGGGGCAACTGGGAGCCAGTTTCTTCTTCTTTAAGGGTGAAGCCGACCGTGGTAATGCAAAATGGCTTATATCAACTGTTGCACGTCAATCAATCACCAGTAACCACAGCTAGCACTTGATATATCAAGTGATTGAGAAAGACCCGGATATTTCAGAGAAATCTCTTCAGGTGCAATTTGATAAACTCCTTCTCCAGCCGCTACTGAATCCAGAACTGAAGCAGACTACAACAATGATGATTGTGATTGATGCGTGAGATGAGTGCGGAGAGAAAACCAATATAAAGGATATACTTCAGCTTTTGCCACAGTTCCGAAAGTCCTCTGTCCCTATAAAAGTCTTTCAGGCAAGCAGGCCTGAAATACCAGTGCGTCATGGCTTGAGTAAAATGATAACCATCAGGACCTGGTCCTCTACCGGCTCCCCAATCCAGTGATAGAGTATGATACACGTCTCTTCCTAAATGACCGATTTTCTAGAACCAAAAAGAGCCGAGACTATAGACACCTGAGTCATGATGGGTGTTCCACTCTTTATTTTCACAGCCACCATATCCCGCTTTGTCGGAGAAGGAACACAACCGGAAGAGCGCCTTAAAAGGTTCTTGACTTTCATGCAGTTACATCCGCATCCCGGATGGACAGCATGTATCTCCTACTAGTCTTGAATCAGCTTCTGGGTTGCGATGGTGGGGATGAATCAAAGGAGCTTGTGTAATGACCTAATCGATGATGCTAGCTATAAGGCGGTCTAGATACAAGAATTCAAAGGCAGAGAAGAGAAAGGAAAGAAGAATAATAGAGGGAATAGAGGACAGATATACTGCTTGTGGGTCATGTGACCGACCGACACCCGAGCTCGTCCGACACATTCTCCCTCTGCCTAGTTTTCCTTGCACTTTCATTTTGTATGGTGCACAAAAAAGTGCAAGGAAAATACACACTTTTGATTTTGAGCCAAACAGATTTTCCTATTGCTGCTCAAATATAATATCTCCTCGTTGCTCTCTATTTTATACTGTCCCTTCGTTTCCGCTCTTGTTCCCTTCCTGAGTTGTCTTGTTTTACTTATTTATAAGAGAGGTTGACCAGCGTAGCCCTATTATGATCGTTACAGGGCATGTTGTCACCAGAACCTTGCGTCTATAGGTTCCTTTCCTGTGAAATATGTCATGGTGAGTTCATTCTCATCCCGATGATTTATGCTAGTGATCCTCGTGGATGCTAGCTGCTGTTCTTAAGGGAATAGTATAAGTGACAAAAGCTCTAGTCATAAATAGCGGTGGTTTTGAGAATGACACCCAGGGAAGCCCGATCAGTAAGAAATCAGGATGAATTTACAAAAGACTTGGTCGCCTTATCCAGAAGTATTGTAGAGTAGATAAAGTCACATAGAACTCCGGTTGGATTGGTTCAATCTCGGTTAATTCAGTACACGCTGCCCAAGCTATTATAGAGTGACGCTAACCGAATTTGCTCTTTTAAGTGATAGAAAAAGCTTCGCATATATATATATATATTATATTGAACGCTGCTTGGCCTTCCGGCCATCTAGCTCATCGATTTCCCATATCGAGAGCAAGAAGGGGGTGAAAGCCAGATACGAAACATTAAACACCAATTAAAAACCCGGTATATAAATCTTATCAACTTGCGCGGGTGCCTTCTGTCATATAAGCCACTTAGTATTAATTACACTAAGTGCTCATATGACCAAGCGCACACAGCGGGTTGATACTCTATATAATAATATATGCTTAGCGTCAAACTGCTTTCAGATATTTTACTTTCTTTTTTTTTAGGCTTGAGAAAATCGAGAGTAAGAAGGGAGCAAAAGTTCGATACGGAACGTTGACAAGTCTAGAATAACTCCGTCGCGAGCAATCCGCAAGAGCCATGGCGTCGGGGAATCCCTCTTAAGCCTGCAGGAGCAACTCTCTTTTTCCGGTGCGAGAGCTTCTATGGGGTCTGGTAAAAAAAAGAAATTTTGATGCTTCCTTAAAGAATCTATCCTGATAACTACAATTTGCAGGAGGCTCGAGGAGAAATATCATATCAGCGACCAAAATGCCCGGGTTGGGTTCAATCAAGTAGCATCCGACGAATCCTTATGAGTGCTGCGATCCTTCTGATACTCCTCCCGTGCTTGTATGATTGTTTCCATTTCTTTGTCGTGCATCTCATAGTTTAGCTTCGGTGCCGATATGGTCGAGTTGATCTTAAACTCCCGGAGGACCAGTAGTGGAAATCTTGGATCGGGGCTCCCCTTACCTCAAGATCGCTAGCTAGGGGAGGAACTCTTCTTCGGAACATCTTCAACAAAACACGCTTAGCGATGACCACCGCCTCCCCCTTCTAAAAAAATTTAGTTCTAGTCGCTGCGCACTTGACTACATGTAGGCGATACATTCGCCTAGATATATCGTATAAAATTCGTGATTGCACGCATTATGATTGTTTCCAGAATAGAGCTAACATTAGCATCAAAATCGGTAGCGTGTAGGACATAATTTCAAGGCCAATAGCGGATGTTACTATTCTTAGCAACATACGGTAGAGTATGCATATCTTCTCTATCAAAGCGTTATGTGGGTGACCAGTAGACTGCTGTAGTCATGTAATATTTCCTTACCAAAATGAGATGGTTTTTTTAATCAGGAAGCACTTCACGTCAATCTGGTTTTACTTCTGTTCCTTTCTTTCAGATCTCCTAATACTTAGTAGTAGTATAGTGTTCTGCGTCATCCTTTCATTATGACTTTCATTATTGCGGGATAGAATTCACTACGCTAACACTGAGAAGTGACGAGAGACATTATGCGTCACGCTTCCCAATCTGCACTTCTGGAATCTTCACCTTTGGTTTATCATCCGCTTGGACTCCTTCTTTCCTTTTTTTCTCCGTCAATTAAGCACTCAGTCCATTACAAGCCGTTTGTGGCATTGCCTACCATTTCTACTTTCCACCAAAGCCAAGGTGAAGGATATCACATCAGGTAAAAGGATTAACTTGATCCAGTCAGATCGCTGTATGTTTAAAAAGACAGTAGCGGAAGAGAAGTGGGCAACACTAACAACGACATTAAGAATTTTTCTCAAAGCAACGCTTGTACCGATGACGACCGCTAAAAAAGCTATCCCCGCCGTCTTCAGGCTGAAGAGAAGTCGGAAGAACATCAGTCTACTCCACCTGCCGGGCAGCAGGAACCTATCACTTGATCGCCTAATTGCCGACATGTTCGTGGATGAGGGGTCACTCCTCAACGACGGGTCATCGGAAGAAGAGTTAACTAATCTAGAGAATTGTGACAACGACGCGCCGAAGGCGTCTGTTGCCGAATCAAAAGTGCATCCTGCTCCATTTAACCGGAAAAGCCCTTCGGACCCCATCGGTGATAGCGCTGCAAAGTTGAAGGCGGTCAACGTGGTCCATCCCTGGAATGTCGTTGATTATAACCTATATCTGAATTGCGTTGAGGTAGGCAAGGACATTGGCCAAAGGCGCAACAGCATGTACCTCTTTGATGGGAATGACTGCCATCCATTCTTCTATTGCGAGCTTTTTGAGGACGGAACATTCGATCCAGCCCTTGTGGGAGACGCACCGAAGTTACTATTCGGGATCTTGCCTCTCGCAGACCCAGGCCCCTCTTTCAATGGTGCCCATTACCTTCTCGGCTTTGACTTAGCCGCTGATGAATTCTTCATTCGACGCTTTAACTGGCTTCCTGAGGATATTAGTGATACCTGGGCGGTTTGGAACGAAGGATGGACGGTCTATCGTTTCTCGATCTCTGCTCTTTATAACATATTGAAAGACAGCTTTAGCGGGCACGATGGTAGAGTAAACGTTCGGCGTCTAAGCTTGAGTCCTTTCTGTGAAACGCCGAACACGAACGATGATCCGGGGATGGAAATGGTCATCGTTATTCAATGCTGCCAGTGGGTTGTCGACCTGGCAGAGTTCCTTTTTGCTGGAGCGGCCGCCAGTGAAAGAGACCGCTTTAAAGACGATCTCACCGCGTGTACGAATGAATGGCGTCTTGTGCTCCGGCGCGCTTCACATCGAGCCTGGCTAGCGCTCGAAGATAGAATGATGATATCGAAGAAGGTGGGCGCCTGCACGTGGTCGGTGCATCAGGTGATCAGCGATCTCTATGCTTTCAACCAATCCGGTGAGCCTGAAAGGCTCCCAGGCAGACCATGGAGCGCTCCAAGCCAGGAGACGTGCGAGAGAATCCGACGGGATTATTGGAAACAAGTGCAAGAAAATGCGATGGAAAATGTGCAGAAGCGCTTCGAAGGCCTATTCAGCAAGCCAGACAACCTCCCTCAAATGTCGCCAAGGAGAATCCTCGGAGAGATGCTGAAGAAGTACGCGGGTGGGAATCAGCATTCAATATTCTTCCCACAACAGCATTCGCAAAATACATCGCCTTCTTTGAAGCCCCTTGCGCCGGAACCATCCACTTCCCCAACTTCGGATCTTCCTACCTCGAATACATCGAAGATATTGTTTGGGCCGCCTCTAGCAAAAATAATGCGCGACGACCAGTCTAAAGGAATTCCTCTCGCTGATATGCTGAAAAGTTCTCTGGATACCGCCAAGAATCATCCGGACGTTGACACACCCCAGAACCGTCGCCGACTTGGAGCCCTATTGAGGGACATGGGGTTCTTGCAGACAACCGATGGAACTGACTATGGGAAATCGTCCACCACGACCCTCTCCAGACACGACTCTGGATATGCATTGCATGAGGTGGAACATTGAGATCACCGAATTGAAAGTATAGCAACAACTAAGACCCTTCACTCATTTAACCTAGATTTTGCAAGTTCAGAAGTTTGTGTCGATATCTCTTTGCAAGATGAGTCGAATTCACTAATCCTATCTTAATGTCCTAGGTAGAACACATCGGACCTTGTTGCACATGTCAAATTCTTGCTCCGTATTGGTCCTCACTCTCCTAGCGTCTGTCGGATTGGTCTGAAACGAGCCATGCCGTATTATGTATTCAAGTTATATGTACAGTACGACCTTCCAAGCTTGGTACTCTTCCATGGTACTTGGGCTATCAAAGGCACAGTTTCCATACCATAATAATAAATTAATCAACGTCGGATTTTTATTAATCAACTTATAGATATTATAAGGTATCTGTAAAGAAGACTGCAAGTGCTAGCCAAGAGTACCTAATGTATGTATATATTGTACGACTTATCTCAGTACTCAAGCGTGCAATCAAACCGGTTTGGCGCGGCTTACTCATTAAGAGTCGCGCCGACCCAGCCCAACTAGGTTTAGCCTAGTCACGTAACACAACCATCTAACGATCAACCCAGAACGGACGGCGGCAGTGTGATGTACGACTTTTATGTCAGCGACCTCAGCCATTCCACGTGACACAAGCTATGCCACATCGAGGATTACTCAGCTTTTTTAACGTCTGAGCTCACCATATCCAAAAATCGGGAAACGACACCTAGATTTTTCAATGCTGTATATTTTTACATAATTTTTTTTTTCATGAAAAATGGGAAATGGCATGAATGACACGGTACTGAAGGTTCTGAGTTAGCCTCACCCAAAATTAGATTATCCCTGGTTATATTTCTGTCGAACATATCTACAAATTGGACCGAGGGTCAAAAACTATCTTTTCCTAGCCTATGGAGCGGAAATAGATATCTAGGTATGTAACTCTCTATAACAGTAACTCAATCTACTTGTTGTGTATGTCTTCCTATATAGGTATGTCCCTACAGCATAAGCAGCCGCGTAGGCGGTTGTCAATCATAGCGTAGAATATAGAATACCCGTTTTCCCATATTTACATCATGTTGTGGTTGTAATACAAGTTGTGGTTCGATAACAGTCCAGAATTTCACCGATACGCAACCAACATTTGTCGGCGCTCCGCTGCCCATCTCCCTGCATTTCGTTTGATATGCCACATCCAAACCCCCAACACCGATATCAAAAAATCAGGCGACGACATCTCCTAGCTTTAAAAAGCTGCATAAATTGATACAATTTTTTTAATGAGAAGTGGGAAAGTGGGTGAGCAGCGCGGTACCAAAGGACTGTGCTGGCTTCACACAACCCTTTTATAACTATGTTCCCTGTTTTATCGAACCGCGGCGCTAATACGGAGTATAGAAGCCAGATACAATATCGCTGGCGATCGAAACCAGTTATTTACGTAGTCGCGTGGCGGTTGTATACACAGCAGCGCAGTAATAGGCCGTTAGCACAAGAATAAGGTACCCCCATACGGCAAAGTGGTCGTGCCAATCCCCCCCACTGCACCATTGTCATCGAATCCTGGTGCCGAAATAAACTATGCCCCAGTGGATCAGGCATATCAGGTCGCATCACTAGATAATTCGTCAGTGTCAGATAATGTGAGTGACGTGGTGAATAAGAACACACCTGCTGAAGATATCACGATCGGCCCTACGGTCCCTACGCCAGTTCGTTTGGAGGCTGAGACCATCTGATGGTAGCACTGCTACAATCCTGCATAATGGCTCCGGCAGAATTCTTGCTGGGCACATGTTTTTGTCGACTTTGCCGTAACTAAACGGCGTACGAAATCATTCATAGACCACCTATGCTTACTTCTAAGGTCTCTAAGAAATATTTCCACCCTGTCATAATCGCTTAGATTAGGAATATAGGCGGTAGGTTCAGTGTCAGCGGTCTCACACCCCTAGATAATCTACCTTCAGCCGGGCCCCCGTGACTAATATACAGCCTTAGGGGTATCCTTCAAGCCCCCAACCCGAAGAGCTAACCGAACCGAGGCTGTTGCATATCCCTCCTGCTTTCCGACCCAGCGTATAGTCTCTGGGGCCACACCAAAAGCGTCGGTAACTTCTGGGAAGACGACTCCTTCGATCGAGACATCCCTGGCGTACAAGCTGTTTTTCCCATCCAGCATTGTTATTCTCATTGGGAGGTCGTGCACTTTAACCACCACCCATTTCTCATCGCCCTCAACTCTTCCGTTCCCTAGGGCTTGGGGAATTTTCTCCTTGTCGGACAGCAAATCTTCTGCCGTAGTCCCAGCTTTCGGTGTGACCGCGATCCCGGTTCGAGCGAAGGAGGCGGTCTCAACCTCTTTTCCGAGCGGGAGGATGCTGTTGATCGTCTTTACGACGTACAGCGGGTGGACAGACCGTAGGGCCAAGTCCTCTGGCAGCTTTATAAACACCCTATTCGATTGGGCCGGCTTTCTGCTTGGTGTAGGCTGAGCCGGCCTCTTTGGGGGGCTCGCAGGTGCCGCTTTCCGGGTGATCTCAGCATAGCTCTTTGGGGCGAGTTGAGAGGCCCTTTCCTTGGGCTTAAGGTCGATTTGTGGCGGGCTTGCTTGTTTGGGTTGTGCTCACTCTGGTTGTTCCTTGTGTCGGGTCGTTTCCTTTCCCTGAACACCGCAGGGTGGGGCACTTGTTACCTGCTCGCGGGAGAAGCTATCTCCAAGTCCCGTGTACTTGATGACGCACGCTTTCATGTGCTCCATCAGGTCGTGGGCTACTCGGGGCACCACC
>JAHQZX020003497.1:0-36947 GCA_019804575.2 Pseudotulostoma volvatum | reverse complement strand
GCTAGAGAGTGCGCTGCCTGCATGGGCCCAAAAGGGATCCGAATCGGGCGTAAAATAGATTTAATAATAATAATAAAGACACTGGGGAAAGGGGCTTTCTTTAGCTTCAAGGATTGATCGAAGACGGGAAATCGCCCGCCTGTGTAAGAGGATTAGCAAATTCAATACAACTTGTAGATTTGTTGATGCCAGTGATGAAGAATTTATAATAGAGAGGGTTGGAACGGTGTAACATCTGGAGTCTTCCACCGGCTCTAGATTTGCCTAGTATTCAACTTACCGATAATTTTCTTGATTCATAATAATGAAACCCAAGTGGATTGTGACATACATGTAGGGTATAAATACAATACTTAGAAAAGGCATTTGATATCGATTTGTTTTGTACGTGCGGTCCAAGAGGACATTACGATTTTGGCGAAAGATTTCAATCGATTTTGATAAACAAGAAGATGGGATAGTTGATAAATCTCAGATATAATCTCAACCGTGATGACGTTCCAACTTCATCAATTAAAGCCTGGATGGGTGATCGACCTTGCAGTTTTCGAGATATGATTGTTGCACTGAAGTTGTAGAGATCTCTAGAAATAACGGGGCAAAATCCATACTTCTCTCGAAGGGCTGACATGACAATTCGAGTCGGTTTGATATAATCTTGCGGCAGTCTCTTTGTCTGCATCACTAAAACCAATGAATTGGGTGGGCTCGGTAATCCCGAGATGGCTCGTGGTTATGCTCCTCGTGTATAATCTTAATCGTCCAGCCTTCATCTTCAAGTCCAACTCGAGTCGGGAACTCGCAGTTACCTAATTGGAACGCTTTGTTTCCGCTCGCTGCCCTTTAGTTTTTGCGTATTTCGATATTCTTCACTTCCATCACATGCAAGATACCATATTTTTCGCTCAGCGTTGCTGTTCTTGGTGACAAGAGCGAAGTCATGGTCTTTTGCAAAGAGATTGGGCTCTATGAGGACCTCGTCTTTTGATAGATCCCGGGGATAGCCAGTCAGCTTCAGTGTCAGAGGTTGGATCCGAGGATTCAAGCTCGGGATTTTCGATATCTTCACTATCAACTTCCCAATCATCTTCAAAATCCTCTGGGAACTGGCTAATCTCGGTGAGGCTATATTCTTCGGGATGCAGGGCTTCTTGTGAAGTGGGGGCCCGAGATGGGGCAGTTGAAAACGCCAGAGCTTCCATGGTGGGAACAAGATGCATGCCGGAAGCTACTATGTAAGGCGTTGGCCGGTGATGCAAAATACATTGATCTCTACTTTATCGGGGAGAATATCTGTGCTATATAAGGTACTGATATGTAGTACGTACCATCATAGTACTGTAGTAGTTAAGGTGTCCTCAAAGGATATTCTAATGTTATGCCATCTATCTGACACCACCAGCTGCCTGTATGTATAGATTAGGCGGTGAGCAGAAGACTATTACAGCACGTGTAACTTTGTATGTAACTTACCTATGCTTGTGTATTCTATAAGCGGATAAATTGTGGTGTCCCTCTCAGTTCCTATGTGAATATACTGCATGTTATTCAGCCGCTACTGACTTGTGTGTCCTTGGTTCCTGATGATGTCGACCCCCTAATGAAATAGAATACGCTTCCCTCGTTGGTGTGCCTTTCGCTTGGGTGCCAGATGCTCCCGAAGACAAAGGATCGCCATCCGATCCCTTAATAATTAGCATAGCCACAAACCTTACGTTGTCGGGCTCATGCCTCAACATAACTTGTGGTGTACCAACGCTGCTGCAGTCTTCAAATTTCACCAACGACACATTACATTGATGCGCCAGCTCCTGGTGGAAATACTACTGATTATATATGGGTTTCCTACATTGATGACAGCAGTTCTCACAACCCTGCAACAAAATTTAGAGCCTTAGTGGAAACCGTGATGCGCGAAGACTGATATGGGAGTCATAATGTGAACGCTACAAGTGGCATTTCACGTGCAGAATGTGCGTTTTACACCACCTATTGTGGACGTGTATATATCTTGCACCGACGATGGCTTGTGATCCGGCCTTAGTGCGAAGATGCCCCCAGGCACCGAGGGGCCGCAACTGGACTGTCTTTGACCTACATAGGAGGAGGACGGCGAGATCCTTTAGGCTTTCTTAAGACTTTCACAACAATATTCACGAGCTTGTCAGCTACTCAAAATCCTATAACTGCATGCCTTCTTGATCCCATCCAAGCCATTCCGAGCCCAAACACTAATGACAACCCCGTTTACCGTATGGGCAAAACAAACTTTGAATGGGGTTTGGCTCAGATGTTGAGCACGCAGCTCATGGTTAGGGATTAGCCTGGAGGCATTCATTCACAGGCAAGCCTGAGGAAATGCAAGAACTGTTAATGAGTTCCAGGACAATGGGAACAATGAACATCTCACCCATCATGTCTACCGAGCAACTTCTTGTCCAGTGTCATTTGGCCTGGCCCGGGCCTTACTTTTTATATCTGTGATACTATTCATCATTTGCTCCCTTCTACCACTCTGCGGTTCATCACATTAGTGCTGGAGGTGCTCAAAACACTATCACTTGCCCTATTAGACAATAAGTGTCAGTAACCTTATCTAGAAATGAAAGAATGATAAGGATGAAGGAAATGATGGAATAGCTCGGAGATGTTGAATCTGGTGACAAAGTTGGGCGAATTGCTTTGGCTGCGCTGGTAGAAAGCTCAGTAGTTAATGAAGTGTGGAAGGGGAGATTGTATAGGTAGATATTGGAAAATTAATAGCTCTTTTTCTGGGGGACGAGAATTCTGTGGGGACATCCAAAAACCGTAAATCTTAAGTCACATCCTTGAGTTTAGTAGATAATAATTACATAGATCAGTATAACATGCTATCAGAGAACAGAGCCGGATCAGTACCTATCTATTTATGTGTAACTTATGAGTAATATCTCCCGATGAATACCGGGTTGATTTCTCAGGTACTTGCTATGGATTTATTTTTTCCGCTTTATTTAATGTCAGTACCGTAATATACATAATCTATTTGCTATTTTCTCATTTTCTGTTATGGTTTCCCATGACGATATCGGGTAGTTTAAGTAAGTTTGTTTGTGGACGTAATAAAGTAAGGTGGCGCTCGAGTAGTTTCTAAGCTAAGCCAAATTGAGCCGAGTACCTAGAATCTTTGTATTTTAATGGTACCGTACATTACATACTTTTAACTTACTGCGGTTACTCGGTAATCTGAATACTGCCCGTGTGGAAGCCTGAGGCATAGAGATGCTGCTTCTCGCATCAATAGTTACTTTACTACTCATGCTTTTTATTCACCTCTTAGTCAATCGATGTTGCGATGGTTTGCTGACGTGTGGCTTTTCACTCTACCGTTTTAGTGTTAAGTGGCTCGGGAAGATATTTATTTTCAACTAATGTTAAAAAATTAAAACCCTCGTCGCATCTCAGTCTGGTTGGTACATTCAGTGATGCACTGATTTCCCAAATAACAGGAGCTCAGCTGCGTTGGTGCTCAACATCTATATTCTACCATCTACCATTCACTACATCATCGTGATTAATTTAAATTCCCGCCGCATCAGTAAAGCTACTAGAATCTAGTTTCAGAACTTGCCCTGTCGCACATTGATATATAATGGCACATTCGATGGCCACCCAGACTCTCACAAACTCCTGCAAATCCTGAGCTAATCGGCGACCTAGTTCGCTTATCCGAGCCAGCCAAGCTCCAGCTAGACAATTGGGCAGATTCGAGTTCGCCAGACTGTATTAACAAATTTGGCAACCCCCCCCGGACAATGCTAAATTGCTAATTCTAATGGGAGGTTGTTATTGAAGCCTCGGAATGCGAAGCGATCGGAGACCGAATGAGATGTCCGCGAGCCGATATGACAGGCATAAGGAGCTGTATCCGCGGGAGGAAATTCCCGCCCCTATCTTTAGATGGAGGGGTGGGAATTTCTTACCGCGGATAACCGAAGGTAAGCCACTGAAATAACGGTCCGAAATAACGGACGGTCCTGTACGGAGTCCATAGAGCCAATGATATATCAACAATATCCCAACAATGCGCTATAATAGAGTAACTTCCGGGAACCGGGAACCGGGACTTTGAAGTGAACGCGCTGGGGTACAAGAGAGGGAACTTATATGCATACTCTCCAGATGCTAGCGCTAAGCAGAGCAGGTGCCATTGCCACAGCGCTCGGTCTGGCAACGGTGACGCTTCTGATTGCGCATGCTTGGTTGGGGAATGCCTAATCTCCATGCCTTTGAGGCTCCACTAAACCTGTGTAGATCCATAAAAATAACTAGAGCTTCGCCCGTAACGTAAGAGGACACCGAGCCGGCCGGTCCGGATGCCCATAACACAATGTCATTTTTTGCAGCCCTATATCTCGACTCCTATAGGATGCTCTGGTTTCTGATTCCGAGGTTAGCTTATATATCGATGGAAGCATCTATAAAACATGTGTGAAATTAAATAGTGTCCTAGACTCTGACTCTTGGCTCGGCTGATGTCTCGGCCAAAGCCCAACGCTATGTCCTACCCAGTTCGGCGCCTGTTTACACTATTTTTAAATTTTTTTAAAAAATTTTTTAATTTCACACATGTTTATAAGTACTTCCATCGATATATAATTTAGTCTCAGAATCAGAAACCGGTGTGTCCCACAGGTGTTGGGATATAAGACTGCAAAAAATGACATTTTGTATGGGCATCCGGCTCGTTTGGTGTCCTCTTCCGTTATTGTAGCCACTTTGAAGTTGGGATTATTGCTGGAGCTATGTAGAACCCAATGCCCATTCCTCTATCTATTTAGTTCCATATTATCAAGGTCGAAAGGTCGTGCCATCTCGCGTGCCTTGGGTGGACACCACAAAGTATCAGTTGTGAAAACACCACATGGGCATAAACTACGTGCTTTGGCGTTAAACTACCTTCGCGACATTCTATACCTATATCATCTTTGGATTGGTTCGGATAGCCCTAGGGTTCATGCAAGGATCTCATGTATCTGAAGCTCCCATCACATCCTCACACTCCGACGACCAAGATCAGGCCGATTTGGAGCATAGTTCAGCAGGTAACTTCGAGCTTATTCTTATAGCACGAGATTTATCCTTGATTACACCTCCCAAGTGTTCACCAGCGCCATTAATATCGTGGCGAAGGGTCGGCTTTCCTTCTAAATATACTCAAACCTCGAGCTTTTGAGTAAACAGCTCGTTGTCACATTCGATTTTTCGAGGCAGCATCCCATATTCTAGAAAGCCAAATAGGTGATCGAACGCCCCCCTCATTGTCGAGGTTTTCCTGTCGGTGAGGCATTAGTCCCACATAGAACCTAACCAGTGATCCATTATCAACATAAGACTTTTGAATCCCTCAATGCCAACGTCGTAGTCATGAAAGTCGAAGGTTAAATGAAGTCCGGGACCTTCAGGCGGTTCCACCGGTTCTCGTCTTATTTGTCTCTTTGCTTTTCCCTTGCCATAAGCATCACATTTGACCGGACCTCTGTTGGTTCGGCGAATACGCGCCCCTTAAATGCTGTTTGTTAAACGCTTGTTATCCTACCGGTATCCGTGATCATGTAGCTAACACAGGGACACCAAGTTTAACGTAAAATTGCAGCAGGCTCATATTGAAGTCGTAAGATATTGAAGCTTTTATCTCCCCGAACTTGAACGTCAACGTCTCCATATCCAAATTTACACTCCTGCCCACATGTAGTCGCCAGCTAGAGCACCCTAGAAGTTCAGGAAACGCGATAGAATTATCCCTAGAGATTCAACAAATTTTCTTCTTAGGTCGATATACCTATGTAGTAAGCGGGATATAGTAACGCTGTAATTCAATAATAGCAATCAATCGAGGTTAAATCACCCTGGCCTTGTGCTATTTGCTTTCTTAATGAAACAACCCCAAAACAGGTACTTTATACGCACTTATTTTACCAATATCTTACGAGCTCTCTTAAACTCTCTGCCCTCATCCAACTGTCTTGGTTTCTTCGAGGAGGGTTGCGCGGTATCTCTTAAGCATAGCATAGTGAACTTGAAGGAACCTTTTATTTCTACCTGGGAAATATCACACAATCTGATCCAATGTCAAGCTTTGTCTCTTTTAGTCGGACCAGTTTCTTGTCCTTGTTCACTCAAAAATCGAGCGCCTTTCGAAGGTCGCCTCTCTACCGCCTTAGTACGTTGAGGGCCACATCGTGTTTCCGAGGGCTATATCGGCCAAAGCTGAGAGATAAGTAACTGGCAAAATTTGACTCGGTAGACGTCTGATCCACGGGATCGAAGCGTGAGTAATCTTCAATGAGGATTGGGTCACTCACCTGCATAAGCGCTTGTGAAGCTGGCCTTCGGCATGCATTGCATACAGCTGGTACCGGAATGCTCTGCGCCGTTTGAGTTGCTGGTCGTTGGCCACCTCTTGCGGAACAGTCCGCTTACGGAGTCTCAGCTGACAGCATCTTTCAAAGGAGTCCGAGAGCTCTGGTGTCGATCCGAGGCTGCATTTATCCACAAACTCACTTCGATAGTCCCTAGCGCTACGAGATCTGGCCTTGTTAAGAGGGCTTCATCATGTAGTGCGGTTCTTCGCCTTAATATCGTTAGGCTTGCAGATCGGAATCACCGTGATGACCCAGGACAAAACTAGATTTCATTATTGACTATCTTGGTCGGCACATTCCAAGCTGGTGAGAGAAAGGAAGGGAAAGATGAGGAAGATCACTAGATACATGAGGTTTAAGTGCGGCCATTAGGGCCTACCCTCCAGCACATGACCTAGCAGACCCGTTACAACCACAATAGAAACTTGTGGATGATTTTGATGAACAATATCAACAGGTGGTCGTGATGATCGATCGGTTAGGCGTGATCAACCCTGCTAAGCTATCCGACGCGTCTCTTGATTCAGTCCCCAGGTATACGCCTTGACATGATCACCAGATAGCCTGGATTCACGGTTCTCATGCTGTTGCCCGTCATCTCCGCCTGAGTTAGTAACCTATGGGTAGAGACCTCTTTTCGTGATCTGGGCTCATATAAGAGCCTTCTTTTGTCTCTGGCATGACCGACGTTAGATTTGGCATAGACGGAGGCCTGATTGAGGCCAGATAGCTCACGCTGCTATCACTACCAGAATTGAATTTTCATATTCAACAGAAGTTCCGTCTCCGATAGAATGACGCTCTTAGAAAGATGCACGGCTCCTCAAACGGGTGATAGATAAATCTCTGTACGTTTATTGGCCTTTTGGTGGATCTTGCCAAGCACGGCAACATCAGCAGCAGAGATGCATTGCTGACTGATGCCACCAACCTGAGAAAAACTGTCAGCATTGAATTTTGCAGAATATGCTGTGGAGAAACGGCACGCTATTTATGCCAGGTTCAGAATTTAACTTGCTCGAGCTCAGAGTCTCAGACATACTCTTTGTTGGATTCTACTGCCGATTTGATGGGAAACGATCCTATTCTTGATTATTGTTTAGTACCTTTGATTCTTGTCATCTTGTCATCTTGTAATGTCTAGCTGTTCTTATCTTCTCTCGTTGTAGAGCAGCGGTCACAACATGAATCGATAAATACATGTATCCTGGACATAATCCTTTTCGCCACTATACCACCATGGTGTGACAAATCTTTGGTGGCTGAGGGCCGAGGTACTCCGAGTCCGTACCGCTCAGCTCAACCTTAGCTAATAAATGAATACGTAATGAGACTGGTATAATAGGCTGGTGAATTTAACACTCTTCTAGATAAGCTCCTAACTGTCCTGCGGCGGCTGACTGATAAGTTTAGCAGGCGGAATTTCACTGGTGAACTGTCCCAGCAATCGAACGAATTCACTCAAGTACGTAATGTTGAGATCTTTTATAGACATTTGGGTCACACACGGTGAATGGTTTAAAGAAGAGGAAAAGCATTCAGAACTTTTATATTGGGAATTTGAAATAGGTCTTCGCCGCTCTAGAGGTTTGGAAAGGGTGCAAGGGTCATAGAAAGTGGCATTCTCCTGGTCAATATATATATCTATATAGGATATAGCTAGCAATCTTGAAGGGTGCAGTTTTGTCACCTTTAAAATGTGGGAATGTAGGCAATCTTTATAGGGAGGAACATAGTCCGCACATACAATTTCCGTATCCGGATTCTTTACGCATTATGACAAAGTTGCGCATTCTATTATCATAACCACGTCAAGGAATTTTCTCTGTAGGCTATCTTTCAGGCTTTAAGGCTGGATTCCAGTGAAAGATAATTGGTAATCGTAACATAGATGCGGAAACCGTGAGTCACTGCGACAACCCCATTGCGAGATAGCTAATATGTCAACTTTTTTTATCCATCCAACACGTATCGCCCTGGTAGTGGCAAGCGGACGCAACAGACACAGTAGATAGTAGGCCTAGGAACGGATGGTGGGATAGAACAAGAATGCCAGAGGCTCAGCTGTGCCTCGACCGACCTAGGCATAACCATATCTACCGAGCGTTCAACAAGTGATTATTCCAAGCGGCAGCAGCTGTTGATCGATGTGTTGGCTGTACTTCAGCAATCGGGTTATCCGAACAGGCATTCCGCGTGCTCATCATGCGGTATTCCCTTCATTTGTCACGGATTAGGACCCACCATTGCAAGAAAGAAATGCGATCAGCCGCAGAATTCGATTTGCGACACGTTATCTATGCTTCAGCAATTGCATAATCTAGATAGGTGTTCTACACGCTCCTTATGTAGCATTTTCCCCATTGGTCACGACTCACAATCCGTTAACGATCACTGAGACGGAAGAACAGTTAATATCATTAGAAGATGATAGGGATTGGAATGAATATGGACAAGCCTAGTGGAATCTAGAGGTTGGATTTGGTGGACTGGTGTGGCGACTTACGGGTGCCAACACATCCCAAGGAGGTGAGGGCAACGAAATTGTGCATAACTAGCTTCATGGTCATGGCTTTCCCTAAGAGTCAGGCAAGGCGATTAGGGAGATCGATTAGTATCGGCTCTGTAAAAGAACGGGTAGACAAGTAGAGATAGCCTCACAAATAGAGGGAGAAAGATCTATCTAAAGGGATTAAAAGTAGAAGCCCTGGACCATCGCTGTATCGCTCACTTAACTTCTAACTAGCTAGGAGATGATATAATATGGTGTGAGAAGTATTTGGAGCTATATTAGCGGGATAACAAACCGGAGAAGGGTCTCTAGCGAATGGGACCTTGGCTGCGCTGCAGCCAGTAAGAAATCGGCAACACAAAAATAGGAAAGCCCGTAGGAACAAGAGAGGATGGAGATAGTTGAGCAACGCACGGTTTTAGCCAAATGTGGAATCTTATAGTTAAGGGGTACCGTGCCAAACTAAACCCATCTCAACAAATCAAAATGGACTTCTAGCCGGTCCCGGATCAACAGCTGATCTGAAAGGGATGCTCCCAAGATGAACCGCATAAATTAACTTGGCCTGGGATTCACACGCAACATCTAAGATCTTCTTTTGTAAAACATGTAGCCCCTGAAAGTCAAGCGTGACGGTTGTACGTAGATTGAGTAAGAGTCTTCACTAGTTTTCAAGTCTAATTATTGTTACTTATCTTACCTTAGGGCTTTCAGGCGGCGCTGCAGGGCCATGTGTTTTAGGCTAGTGCCGGGAACCATCTTTTAGCTTCTCCAATTAACCAATCGGACGGTAGAAGACAAGCTATTTGTGGCTGCTGCCAAGAGTATAACCCTTAGTTGGGATCTGTGGGTCTATGCGTCCTTGGCCGCGCGTCTGATATGCTCCTATACTCAACTATATAAGGTGGTGTACACAATCCCACCACAACCAGCTCGAAAACACTACAACCGTAAATCTGAAGGGAAATATCTGCGCTATAATTGTTTGGCTATGACTTCCAATAAATGTTTTAAGAGGGTGTGGAGACTTGAACACAAGGGATTTGGAAGGTTGGCCCCACCGGGCGAGAGGATTTACCAAGTTAGGTAATAGGCCTCCAAGTCCCTGCATCCTGCAACTGAATGTGTGTTCTTGCAGAGCACCCTCTCTTTACAAACCAGTTCGATAAAGCTTCCTCTCGGAATGCCCGAAGCCAAAGTGTAGTTCCTGTCATATTGTGCCAAAGGTACCCGCTACAATTTATGCAAGAAGAAGGAGCATAGTAGCAAGTGCTCATCACCACCAATTGCTATGTAGATAGCCGAACTTCAAGTCACTAAGCAATCCCTTACATGTTACACACTTCTTTACCCTCCTTCCCTCTGCACACACACGCTCATCCAACTCCACCAACCAGAAATACGAGATAGAGGAACAGGTCTGAGGCTTTCCTAGAGCCTGTCGTCGCCAAATTATGAACTAGTACATGTATTCCGTATACCCTAAGTACTTCTAGCTACATCTAGTGTCATAGCAAGCGGTATACGAGAAATTTTTATCACTACTTAATCGATAGTTTGGGGAAAATAGTTGCTCTTGATCTTTAAGAGAGATTAAGAGTGTAAAAAAATATTTTAGGGAGTTATAATCTAATAAAGCTGCATGCGGCGCGGAAGATGGAGTTCTACATACCTACATAGAGGAGTTATCCATATAGGACTAGTCCTGGCGAAGTAGGGCAATAGTTCTCTCATTATTAGTGCCCAGTATCTTTGATTCCTAATTTGTCCATGTATACCGCCCGAATCTGCAAGGTTCGTTCCTGGGCACATAGTATGGACTTGTTCTGCGCTACTATGATATAGGGGCCAAGTTTACTGCGCACGGGCCGTTCCGTTTAGGCGGTCTAATTTATGTCCGTTTTTGTTTGTGAATAATAATACATAGTATATGCTAGGCGTATAATAACGAACGAGGTCTTGGCGAGCTTGCAGAAAAATAACAGGCACCTTCCGATAAAAACATACAATTGTCACCGCTATGTAGCTCCATACTCCCAACAACTTCGAAATAAAATGGATTTAAGATTAAAAGAAAATAACAAGGCCTTGCGGTGCACTCCTAACTACGGCTAACTTATGTAATGTACATCTTAAGCTATCTAGCGGTTGCCATCCGCCTGTAACCTAATGCAGGACTGGTACAAAAACGGTTAGCTGCCCACTTCGCGTTGCCGTCTGAGCCGCCACAGAAAACTTGATAGCTGTATAGAGCAGCCTTTAAACGATGGTGAAACAGTTTGAAATCAAAGGACTCTGCGGGGAAATTCGCTAGCTAACTGAGAACGAATGTTCGGATATAAGCTATCGAACTTGTTTTAAACAAGGTTATTTAAGGATGCCGATGGTGATATAGCGAGAATAATCTTTGTAGATTTGGTAAAGGAGGGAATAGAGCTATCGTAGTGGCGCTGAAACAGTGTCTTCGACGATATGATTTTACGGTTTTGAAGGCTAACAAAGTGATCAGTCACTTCGCTAGTCGCATCACAAAGGCTGATCTTGAAGATTGAATGTACAAGGTTACAGCATTCTCCATTCGAATTGTTGTTACATCAACCACTACCCTTAGAATGGGTATGGATATTCTTGGCATAGATTGAGTTAATTATCTAATGAGACTTCTCAAGAGGAAACCTTTGACGGCATGCGAGGACCAGACAGAATCAACACGAAGCCCGACGCTATGGCTGTAGAAGATGTCATTTACGGATCCTCGCGTACAAACTAAAAGCCTGCAGGACTCGGAGCTGCTTAATTCTTCGACCTCATAGAGTTTGCAAACCGCAATGACCAAATCCTGAAGTACAAAGTGTTGGATTGCTAATACTTACCAGCTACATCATGATGGTTTGTACTAAAATCCGAAGGAGAGAAGTGATAAAAGTACCATGAGATGTGTAGTAGATGACCTATTATAATAAGAAATAGCACAAGAAAGTTCGGGTTACCACACACCACATCATTGGTTGAAAACTTCTGTGAGTAATAAAGCCATTGGAAAAAGCGAGTGAACATACATCTCACCAGCAGCGCCTAGGGGTAGTGTAACGGACCTATTACCATAAATAGCTAGTGAAGCGGCGTGGTGTTGTCCGAAGGGTTTTACTAGGCGGTTAAAAAAACGGCGTGACGGCATCGATAATATCAATAACCAGCTCCACAGGAACAGAGCTTTGACTATTAACTTACTATGTGCTCCGCACAAAGATACTATACATAGAATAGTGATATCGCAATAAATAGGTACCTACATAGGCGATTGAGTCATGAACAATGTCGACCGGAGTTTTATGAGACTTGCTCCAAATAATAGCCGTTCTCCCACTACGGCTGTTACCATATTTGGATTATCCAATAGTGAAGAATCTCTTGTCTCAACTTATGAAAATCAAATGATGTGCCTCGAAGGTGACTTTCAAAGGGCTGAAGCTAATATGTATTATTTATGAGTCTCTAATCTACATGGATTGGTGAATTAGTAATATATTACTGACCGAAGGAGATGTGTACACAAAAATAAGCATACATTGGGCTGGGTCACTGACTCTTGGCACCATTTTATTTTGCAATGATAACTATGATATGATACTTAGTAGTTAGTTACTAGTAGTGATTATTTAAATAATAATGGCACTTAGATGAGAATAGAACTATGATATGGTTTCTGACAGGTGACGATCCCGGGGCTTTTCCAAAATGGACATGGTACATATTATTAATAAGCACACCAACGATATTTAGTGTTTCCTACTAGTACTGTAACATTGTAGGGATGATAATCTATACTATTTAGGGACGGAGCTAATAGTATTATATGATAATAAGTCCCTTTCCGACGGTGTTCTCCAGCACGACTCCTATGATAATAACGCGCAGCCGCAGATTCTAGATCTCTCATGTCTCTGAGTCTGCTATAGCTTATGGCTAGCCGCGATAAGGAGGGGCTGATCGTTACCGTAGACTCAAATACACTACTAGCGCTCCGTCCTTGGTCGGGAGAACAAACCATAGCTAGCTATATATATCCATATATAGTTTCAAATGAACGTCTTCTGCTGCGATTGGTAGATCGTCTGTATATCTTCCACTAGCGATCGTTCCTATCGGCAAGGCTCGGCTTCTGTTTGGTTCCGTGCTTCGTTCGCGTTTAACTACCCTTAGTGACCAAATTAGGTTAGTGGGGTACGAGCCCTATTTCTATTATCATCTATATTCTCCGCTGGCAATTAAAAGAATGATAAAAATAGGACTTTGATTCTTGCATACCTCCCGACATCCTCACCCGACGGTCTTCTTGTCGCGCCGCCGCCGCACCGGTGACAGAAGCATGGCGGGAGAGAAATCAGGGCTGAGAGGGCTGAGAGAGCTGCACTCATTGTGACTACATATATGCTCTACCAAATAAAGCAAATGTAACAAGGGTGGACCAATGTTGTATCTGTGTATAGCTGCGGATATACTACATAATATAAATATGCACTTAAACTATATGTAGATGCTTCTATGATAATAACAGAAAGTCTCGGAAAGGCCGTTCACCAACTTGAGCATTCCCTTTCCAACTTTCAATTCTTGTTGGAAGGATTCATGTACTAATCAACAATAATCTTCCTTTGTTTACTATTGCTGTGACTAATTCAATCACTCTCAAGGGAGCTTCCTCTTCTGAACATGTTACCTAAGTACACACTATTATATGATTTGAGAATCCAGACTATGAGTAGCTCTCACGTATGATGGCTGTTTATTATTATTACATGTAGCAAGGTTATAAGATAGGTACTCTTACGTCGTACCTAATCGTACTATCCATGGTTTCGCTGTGCGGATGCTCCGTAATATATACGACTAAGTTAGTAGCCACCGCTTAGTGCTAAGGCTTCTTGATATACTTAGTCCCGTACATCCATGGTTCTTACTTCAAACTGTATCTCAGGCTCGACCTTAACTGGAACATCCTGTGTTCGCTTCTGTTGGCAACTCACAAAACTGTCCCTTGTTGTTCCAATGGACCTTTCATCCCTTGAAGGTCCTCCAGTGAGCGATCCAAGATTCACTGTCGCCTCTGGTGGAAGAGGAGATGATCGCCCTCGTATCGAAATCTCATCATGGGACGATGGCACTCGTCACAGAGTAAAGCCTGAAGCTCGTCAACAACCATGTCAGTCGGTTACGAATGCTATTCGGGCAGACTCGAACAATATACATTGCGATTTTGATCAAAGCGAGACTTTGCAACGTCAACCCAGGGTGACAAGGGATCATCGGATAGGAAAGGAAGAGGGTAACGGCAAAGTGGGTGGACGGATTCGATCTCGTAGTGCCGAAATGCCTGCCGTTTTATATCACTACGACACAAAAATTCCATGCGAATACGATTTACCGAGACATGCTCGCAGTCAGTCGAGCTTGACAGCCTACACTCACAAGGGCTGGAGCGAAAACGGCCGAAACACGGAGGACGTTACGAATGATAAACTGGTTTGGTCAGAGGATCGGCAACTTTGGATGAGAACAAGCATCTCAACGTCAAGTGTATCTCTACGACCAGAACCATCTTCCTCTACTCAACGACAGTCAATGTCCACGCCCGATGCTCAGCCTTCTTCTCTGCAGTACCAAGCGCCTAACTGGGACAATGATATTACACAGGACGAGCTACCACCTTCCTACGAAAGCCTTTATGGATCCGGCAGAAAAGCCTCCAAGGAGCCCAGTCATTCCTTATGGTCAGGAATTGCACGACGAATGTGTAGGTGATTAGGAGTGAAGCGCCTTGTCGTTTGGAAACAATCCAGCGTCGGTGAACCAGATGTTGAAGTTACGTCTGGATGCACTCCTACATTTCTTGGAGTTTATGGTGTGAATGGCTGGAAATCATGGTACATGGTCCATTTAGCGAGCGATTTAATTTCCCTGCTCTCACCTTTTTCTCTCCGGCCTTCTATGTCTTATTAGTCTCTGCTATGTATTTCATTAAGTTCAACTTGCCTTCGTTACTCACAAAGCATACACTGGGACAGCATAAATATCATGTCATTCATCTATATTTTCTTATTTTTTTCTGGCCAGAGACATGACGACCAAGTTTAGGGACTATGCTTCTTAGGCGAGCCTAAGTATATGCTTAGCTTCTGTGTTCCTGCCTTTTCAGGTATAACACTCCTTATTGTATGTACTCTTTTCTCCTTTTTCAAAAGATCAGCACTAGAGAAGATTTTTGTTTCAATCAATGGAGGTTTGCATATTATATATGAGCTATGTAAATCCATAAGCTATCGCATATGCCAATCATCTGCGTCCCTCTTTTTCCTCAATCATTGATTCTTCTTATCATGCATCCCTCCTTCCTAAAAGAACCAAGAAAAATCCAACAGGGTCATAAGGTGAATATACCTCGCAAATATATATAACTTATATAATAAAATGGAAATAATGACCAAGGAGATTCTCGACAATGAAGGAAATCAGTATATTATGCACGTATGGTACTGCCATTCTGAGCTGAACATGCCTCCATGGGATACGTGCATAGTAGTACTCTGCTTTCATATATATCAATATGATATAAGGAATATTTAAGCGATCGTTAGTAATTAATGACTTTTTAAGCTTCCTAAATGCATTGACCTTCGAGATCCCATGCTTCAAGACGAAGAATGCAAACTATGCATACGTTATGTATTATTTAATGAACCGAGAGGGTAAACTAGATATGCGCGCAGATCAGAGCACGGAACGATCCTACGCTACAAAAGATACTATCAGATCATATCTTATTAGTTGAAATATCATAGCAAATCTAATTATTAATAGTTACCTACTTCTTCGCCCGATAGTCATAAACACTGGGCTATATGACGGATATTAGTAGGTAATATTCTAAGTATATACATGCCTCCGATATCGATATTCTATAATGCAAGCAATGATCATTCCCCCGACAAGCCGACGTGCAGATATAATTAGAAGTTTTTAGGGCAGGACGAACAGTTGCTTCAATGGGACTTCGCTTTGACTGGGGTCATAAGCACATAACTAATAATAAGTGGTGATCATTAGCGAGCTGAGAGTTATCTCAGTGAAGATGCGCGGCCAGATCATGTGGGTCCGTAGTACCGTTTACGGTTTAAGCTGTCCATGCCCTTACTCCATATAGTATAGTACTGAGTTTCTGAGATAAGACTTACGTGATGTACCCATAAACGCTAAGCCCTTCGGTTCCAAGAAGCAACATCATATATTGATATTGATTTTCGTTGCGATAATCATGTTCTTGCCTCCATTATTAGTATGAAACATCCATGGCATACTGCCATATTCATGAATTGGGATCAAATGCATGGTGGTAAGCGTTTTCGACAGCTGTATCAGATCAGAGACCTACGATGAACGGTCTCGGAAGCAAAAGAATGGGGTTGATGATGGTGTGTCGACTAACGGTTCTGCTTTGGATTCTTCTGCTTAGCAACAACATCGATTTGTGAGAACCCCTTGCCCGTAGACCTAACAATGTGTCGTTTGGACGAGGGTGCCAAATATCTTTGTTAGAATTTCGACAGGTGCATCTAATAATGAAAATTTAATTTGATCAGTTACCGGAGAGCCTGGCAAAGGGGTGCTCGGTCTGAAGGAGAAGCCGTCTCTGTCCCATGAAGCATTATGCCTTGGATTTCTCGAGGTATGTAGTAGGCTCTCGAACGTATACTTCTGTTGTACTTCCCCACGGTAGAAGCCGTGTCCTAATTGAACCTATGATATCAAAGATGTACATTCTGACTCATTTGTACAACGACTTTATTATTTTCATTCCATTAGAAAGATGTAACGGGACAATTTAAGGATATATAAGTAAGCTCTTAAAATCCGGTCTCCGACGCTTTGGTTATTTTCAATAAATTTGACCTCAGAGCCCCTCATAGTTCATGCCAACAATAGTTATTCGGAGCTAAGGAAAACACCATTGTAGCCTTGATGTGTCCGATAACTCGTTGCTGATCATGATGCTGGCAGTGCGGTCGCTAGCGTTGACCCCAGTGGTATGATATCATAATAATAGCTGTCGTGTGGCAGAAATGGAGTACGTGTAACCACTAAGGCTAGCCTATTTATCTCCGCTTCAGGACATTTCTCTATAGGTAGACTTAGCTCCACTGGTCTCACGTCGAGATTCCCACTACCTCTCTCTGATAAATGTCGTTAGGCTTACAATCATCCTTCGCGCAACTTGTCACAAGGTGGTCATAGCAATGACAGAAGTCCTCGGTTTCCAAGAACTATAGGTCTTGAAAATTCGTGATTTAATGGTGATTTTCCACCAGAATCAATTAATAAATGGCCGCTCTATAACGTTGCGGCCTCAAACCCCCAAATACTATCCTTGGTGGGAATATGCTACTAATTTTTCAAGGTCACATGATTTTGGTGGGAGAAAAAAATTGAACCTTTGGAACCCACAGTTTTTGCCCGTATTAGAAAAGGGACGAATTTTTATTACTAATATTAATTATTGTGATATTACCGTACTTTTATCTCAAGAATACAACTCCGTGCGAGTCAAGCCATCGATTATCCATCCCCACGGACATATACTTTCTGATGGGAGGCCAGTTTCTTCCACTCAGTTGGCCCGTAAGCGACACCCTGCCTATAAAGCCATCTTCTTATACTTGAGGAGCATTCTCTCAAGCCAACATGGTATAGTTGCAAATGTCAGGAGCATGCCATTTTAAGTGACACCAAATGTGATTTAATAAAAGAATGAGTATAGTTTTACCATTGGAATTAAATTTTGGAGGTAAATCTTCGGAGCTCTTACGTCCCTTCTGCTTTTTCTTACATGGTTGCAGAAATACACCTGCAACACTCTTTTCCGAGTTTGCAATTGTCGCGAGATTGCTTCAAAGGTGCATTTTCCATTTTGCTGTTTAACTCACACCCAGTGCCATTAACAAGAGTTACAGCGTGGTGTAGGGCACTCCCGCAGACTAGACACCAAATTAGGGTTGAGTATATATATGATAGAGAGGTAAAATAAAGAAAGGTCTTTTTAAGCAATCTATGGAAAAAATTTTTGTCGGAGGAGTTTCCATATTAGTACTAGCGTATCATATTACTAAGCGAGATAAATTGAACCCATACCAAACGCAGCTAGCTAGTGGGCATTCTGTATCTATACAGGTATCTTGCTAGCTTAAACTAGCTAGAAAATACGGTGGTATATTGCCATCCGATATACCTAAAAGGTGACAGCAAGGTTTCGGATATGTAGTTAAGCATCAGCGCTACAAGAGAGGGGTCCGCAGCGAGATATTGCGGGACAACGAGCAACTATAATTCTCGCTGCTTGCGTGCTTTCATCATCCGAATTCTTTTACACTGATAAGGCTCTTCTGACTCCACTGTGACGTCTGTACGGTTCCAACCGTGACATTTTCGGATCTAGAAGCGGGTTTGTTCGTGCTGAGTTTAACGTATATTAATACACTATTATGGACCTATCACTCGCTATACACACCAGAACTACATATGGATTCATGGATTAATTAATAATAGGAAATTGGCTTAGAGAGTCTTGTTTTGGCAATCAGAAATTTGAACCTTTCCTCTCACCGAAGACCACTCTCCACAACTTCGTGTTTGGGAAGCTAGAAGAAAAATTAGCATGGAGACAGTTGACTTGAGTAGTAAATATCAAACATAGGGTATTCCTGGAGCTGGGAACAGCGGGAACTGAGAACTAGATAGTCTTTCAAGTGTTTCTCAATCCATGGATAATAATTTTCCATTTCGGCCTTCCCGAAATCGCCAGTAGTACTGTGCTCATCAAGCATTCCCCTCACGAGGCATCCCCACGTCCCATCCTGGCTCTGTGATTGGGGGATCAATTCTCCTACCCGCTTCATTTACTGGAAATACCCACGCCATGGCCTACAACGCACAGGAGTGACTTTTTGGTAGAAATCCTCGACGTGGTAGAGATCTGAATTCAGATCCCCCCACGAGATCCCCACCAGTATAGATGCAGTCACAGGGCTTTACTCTCTTTCATAATAGCGAAATCTACAGCAACCTATGGCTATTTTGACTGATCGCCGACAGTGATATCCCAATGTTAGTTTGAGATGAACCCAGATCCGCCGTACACGCTATTCTAGAAGAGATCTGTCAATCATGTTTGGGTTGAGAAATGAAGAGATTTTGAGGAGTGCTTAGGATGAGACTGAGGTAGCTGTCGCCACCTTAGGACAAGCTGCCTGGCTTCAGCCAAGAAGTGTGTAAATTAAAATTTGAAGTCAAAAGTGATCTTTGAAAGGTTGAAATATGTGTATCTGCTAATAAATCTTAGAATTGAACCCAACATAGTTCTGTTCACTAAAAAAATCTCTTTCGGGCTATAAGACATCTAATCAACCTTCAATTGCCATCTATTCAGAGCTTCAGGAGATGATGCCGTGGATGGATGCTGAGAGCCAAGGACTTGTTTCTGGAACCGAAAGCATTTTTCCATCTCCTAAGCACCTTCAAACGTAACTTTATTACCCCAGCTTGCAGCTCTTCGGCTTCCTTCCGTCTCCCTTGACTTGTGTACATCACCGATAAGTTGTTCATGCTAGTCAGCGTATCTAGACGCTCCTCCCCAAGCACCCTCAGGCAGTATGAGATGTCCCAGATAGAGTATACTGCCTGGTTGTGTATTAATGGGCTTTTGCACGTCAGATACCTTAGCATCTCTTTCTGGTCACCGGCTACGGAAAACCTCAACATAGTCTTCAAGGCGAGATTCACCCATATTGACGGAGGCACTAAATATAGGTCCCCACCTCTTTTGATACCTGTCCGTGAATTTCGAAATTCCCAGATCCACCAAATCCGCATAACAAGTATTCTTGCCTTGAAGAAAGTCTCCAGGTTGACTAGCAAAGGAAACATACAACTTCTATAATATTGTCTCTTGTCCAGTAAATATTGTGCTAGGACTAGACTTTGGTCGAATGTTTGCATCTTGCATTTAAGGAGCTCCATCTGGTTAGTTAGTTAACGGATAGCACTTAGAGATACATAACCATACTATGGTGACCACATATATATTTCCCAGTTGCACCAGTGCCCCTAGGTGTGCAGAGTATATGAACTACCTCAATAGCTTTATATATCGTAGTGTCTACCACGTATGCTTTTGTGTGCTGGGTAAGGTCTCCTATTTTCCTCCTTCTAAAGACATACCCTGAGCACCATGAACGACGTTGAAGCAAAAGGGCCTCTCACTTAACCCACTTGCCATTCCCTCACCGTCAGCTGCAATGCTCTTCAGCGTCCGTATCAGATTTATAGGTAGGAGCTTTTGGAACACATCTGGTGTTGCCAACAAAGTCAGAGAAGAAAAAGGGAAGAAGAAAAACAGAACAAAGGACAAATACACTCCTTGTGGGTCATATGACCCACACCCGAATCGTTCCTCAGTGTCCAGTTCCAATGCTAACAAGACATCCCACTGCCTTGTCACCGCCAAACACAAAGCACACTCCTCGCCTGGATTGCCACATCTGATTCTTGCATCGATGAACTTTTCCCTGGCATGACCTTCATGACCGATAGCGATCCGTTTATGTTCGGAACCGTTGAGGGTGGGCAACGGCATGGCACAGATGAATGCTTTTCCCTTGTTCGATTGGTTTGATATGTCAAGCATAAGCTCCCCAAGCTTCATCCCAGAAACAAGCTTGGGCTTTAATTTCAAGCGTTGTATCTTTGGATGCCAATTTTCTATTCTTATTTGAGAATATGGCGACCGCGAGTGAGTTGTAAGTCCGCAAAGCCTCGTCGGTTGTCCTTCGCAGCCGACCAAGCATAAGCGCGTTGAGCCTATGAGAGAGATAATATATGTACAGCGCCCTTCTTACTTTGATATGCACTTGTATTCAATGACTTGGAGTCAACGGCAGTAACATACCCTCCTGTGCTAGTCTCTCCAATAAGGTTCAAGAAATCTCAGGGCTGCGGGATTCTGTAAGCCTCCCGTTGTACTTGATTCAGTTCATAATTTCATCCAGGATAAACAGCTCACACACTCCTCGGATGCCGCCTCCATCTACGTGTGGTTAGCTCAGGGCTGGATACGACGGGAAATCTGTTAGACTACTCAAAGATAATGAATCTATTCAGTGGCTAACCTGTTTCAGGTGTAGTACTCTGTGCTATGGCCTTAAACTTGCACAAAGCCCGGCTTTTTTATCTTTACTATACTGAAATTACTTGGCAAAATTTAGCATTTCGCCAATATCCAAATATCCCAGGCTATTGATAATTCGCCGTGTCATGTTGTAAATTACTGATTTCTGTAATGAAACTGTAGCTGAGATCTTGCATAAACACACATTATTAATATATAAGGTAAAGTCGTTTGGATATTTGCACGACACTTCACCAAGACGCTAAACTAAATTGGGAAATACCGCCTCCCTAAAAGGAAATAGCATTCAATCGCGCCCCAGCCTATCTCATTAACAGCAACCTTTTGAATGTCTGTAAGATATGATAGTATGTAGAGTGGCGCATCTGGAAATCCTGCTTCAAATCAACTTAAAACTCAGCACTCTATTTCAGTTGATTCATTAGCCAATCTGAACTAATCAATCGTCCATTTTCAAAGTGTTCTCTAAGTACGCCAATGCCTTCTCGGGTCTGAATTCTGGTATGATACCGACCGATTCTTTGTTGACTGGGATTCCGGTTTTGAAGACTCTACTCACTCCATGTCTGTAGATTATACAGACATCTCAACACCCAATCCTTTCAACCTTCTCGACCTTGACAACCTATCTGATCTTGCTGCTATTGATGACTTACCTGGTTCCCCTAACTTGCTTCGCTAATTGCCCAGAAAAGGCAGTCCAACATGGGGTGATCATCGAGGGTGTCATTTACCCTACAAGGTTATACGATAACGCACCCTAACGAACACGGTGTTTTAGGGGGCCACACTCAGGTCTCATGCCACGCGAGAGAGACATGTGGGCATTGTGCAAGCGATCATGACACTGCAAACAACCCGGCTATAGTTAGATGCCGCAATTGTGGCAAAGGAAGTTACAGTGACGGCTCGTGGCGGCGGTAGGAAGATTTTAGGGATACTAAATATAAGCAGACGAATTCATCATTAGTGCTTAAAAAGAAGCTGACTTGGGCTGGTTGAAGTATAATGGTTATTAGATATGTGGCAGAAAATGATTAATAGATGGCGGTAACGTTAACGATGAGTCAATGCAAGTTCATGTCAGTGCCAGTAATGTGTACAATGAACATAGCTTGGGACTGATCCACAAACCATTCTGGCCATGTAGATCCGAGAGTAAAAAAGCTATTTCATCACCGAGATATTCAGAATTCTTCCAATTCCAGCACTAGAACAACGTTAGAAATTCGAAAGTCTAAAATGACGCTAAAGACGCCACCATTCGGATGCCATGGCCCAGGTAGACCGTCCGGCTTTTTACTTCAGGCTCAGGAGGGTGTATTATTGAGGCTCTAGTGCATTTAACAAAAAGCGAGTTCTCACATCAAATTGGTCGACAGAAAGTTGTCAAATCATGCGGATGTTTAATGGGATCGCTCTACTCCCCAGATTCTCTCATACAGCGGTTTGTCTAGTAGTCTCTCAGAGCGAGCTCAGCCGCTAGCCCCAGTGGAAACCTACATGGGGTACAGCTAATATGCAGTATAGTAAAGCCCAATGCACAGCACATCAGCGGTTTAATTATAATCATTAGTTTAAAGAACTCATGCTTTTAGAAATACTATCTCAATAAATATGGAAATTATATAATGTATAGTTATCTCCTCGGCATATCCGAAATAGGTCAAGCGTCATGTTTATATATACTACATATACTAACTAACTATCATATTCTGATATGTTCCAGTCTTTTAATGCCTACATTGTCGATATCGTAATAATAATGATCCGGTGAGTAAGTTACGATGCATATTTTAGCTTTGTGGTAGTTCATATTTTATTATTTTCAATGGTAAAAATATCTGCTTATCCAAGGTACCTTCCAATGGCTGGTAGTTCTCCCGATTGGTTCTGACTATGTGGTATATCGCCAAGGGAAAGAAGAAAAAGAAAAAAGGAACTTACTGATGACAAAACCCTCGAGACAAATGGGGCACTAACTGAGGTGTTGGAACTAAAATGAACTAACAGTACTACTAGGACTTTGTAGTTAGTTGTTGGCTGGCCGCCGGCTGGCTGCATGAGGCTGGCTGGATACATGGACGTATGCACGTAAAATAGTACACCTACAACAGCAAAGTGAGCTCAACAATTGGCTTGAAAAGGCGGAGATCTCGTAACTTCGTTTGGACGAGCCTCGATGATAAAAGAAAGCGCCTAACTATAAAATTAAATGTACTACGTGGGGTAGGGAAACATGCTAATCCATATTGCAGACGGGGTTTTTATGTTAGATTTATACTATGATGGTAGTTATGCGGATGCATGATACTAGTCCACTCTATGTTTGTTGGCAAACCCTGAAGTCACACACTTGACTAGCTCGACGAATCCCAGCATCGTCACGTTTTCGCTACTACTGTATAATCTATTATCGTACTGCCTATCTATTATGGGCAAGTATGAGGTGATCATGAACGCGACTTCTCGGTTACAATAATAATCTACCATAGTTTCTAGCAGTCTCAACTTTGTTATTCGCTTTATGGGTCAACTTACTATCCCGTAGTCTCTACATGGCTGTTGGTTGCCTTTGGGGTTGTGATTTTAACACATTTAGTTATAGTAGTGGTATCATGCCCAAAGTCGTATATTATTTGGATATTCCCACATGAGTGGCAATGGATAAAGAGTTCAGACTTGAATACCAAGCCTCAGTGATGCTCCATGTTCCCCTATTGATTCTTTACTAGTTAGCTGCCAATTAATGTCGAAAATTTAACAGGATCGTATGCCACCTCTGATCATTATCATTATTCGACCCAAACCAGCCTATCATACTATGGAATTCCAACCACCCAGGCCGTGCATACTGTAATGTACCTATTTCCATAGAAGTACTAGTTAGTAGTCTGGAGATGTACATCCTCATAGTACTAGTTATACATAGTTGCGTTACTATTATATAGTTACACCACTTTCTGTACCAGCTAAAAGTAGATATTCATTACTGGCAAGCTACGGTCCTTTTTCTGTAATATGTTAATACCAGCACTATATATATATCGTTTGTAGATTACTACTTGGTTCCCTCACGTCCAGAAATCCAGGATGATCTGCCTCCGATTTAGGGTTCTGTCGTAGGTGTAGATTTCGAAGTTTGCATGCCAGCTTAGAATCGATTAGATCAGCCATCATGAGACTGTAATATATGGATGGATACATGATGGTACAATGCGTATACATCGCTAAACATATCTCCTCATGGACATCTTGATCAGTCAGGCGAGACCCCGTTAGCTTCGCTCCAAAACTCTTCATCACCTTCTATTTTTTCCTTTCCTGGTATAAAATTTCGACAGTTATTTTATTATGGGTCCTTCCTTCTTTGTGCCACTTTGAGAGCTGGCTCCTGTTTTTCTCTACTAGGTTAACTGCAGGGCAACATTCATTGAAGGACAACAGAAAATTTCGTTCCTTGCTATAGTCATACTGACACTATTTCAACTGGTCTCATCAATCTTCCTTTTTTTTTATATATCGGAATCAGATTCCCTTAGGTACCAAGCCCACATTTCTTCCATCTTGGATGTGATAGAAAAACCCCCTTTTTTCACGGCAACATTTGGTCAGTAGTATGATGCTAAAAATACAGAATTCTTCTAAGAGTGTCAAGACCCAGAATTTTTGATTATTTTAGGCTAACATTCCTTCATCTAGCAATTGACCTCAAGGATTAAGTATCTGTGAGCCGGGAGGATGGACCTTGGTGGTGGGATGACTCAGTAGGCAGACACCTATTTCATATTTTCCGAGGATATCGGGCATAGCTGAAGCGCAAGCAACCTGGCGAGACTGACGATCGATAGAGAAGAATGGAGACCGCTTGGAAATTCATACTATTCCGAATTATCGTTACCCTGTTGCGGGTACGACGTTGGTACCCGAACGAATTCTTCTTTGCCTTTCAGCTGCATTGAAGATGCAAACGGACCAGTATATCAGAACTTCTGTGTCAGCGAGGGTATGTGTTATATTTCGAATCCAAATAAGGGAAATTGCTCATAAATACTCAGCTCAGGGTGAGGCCGAAGTAAGTGATGAGCCTTGTGACTGGCTAAATCTGGATGGAGATTCGGGCCACTTTCACGAAAACTGCCCACTCCGGCCAGTCGAAGTCAACGTGCTGCCGCTGCTGAATCCCATAGAATCTACTCTTTATGAGTCTATCACAGAACCATTTATACTGGACATCGCAGCTCCAGAACTCCAGGAGAGGCTACCCTGGTTTTTACCCGCCATTAACAATGACTACCCGGGGACAAAGCTTTCCTTTCTTGGTCATGCACAGAATAGCACCTGCTTGTCTCCCTCAGCCTCCCTTCGGCCTATCTTTCAGCCTGGAGTGTTCCAATCAAGGCCACTCGGAAGGCGGAGAACTCCATGCTCTATGAATAATACACTAAAGCAACAATGGGCTGTTGCCCACGAGTCGCTATCAACTCCCTGGCCTTCATCGTTCCCTCCCCAAGAGAACTTCATTCGAAACAGGAATCATCTTGGATCTTGGGTACCCTCAATCGGGTCCAATAACATTGACCTTCCCGTATCTCCAGAGGAGCCAATTGTCGATGCATCATCCTACCTACCACCTGATACAAATGGGGATTCTAAAGGTCCGTTTTTCAATTACCATACTGAGGTATCTGATCCACCGGATCTGTTAGGTCCGCTACAGGAGGAGCAGATTGTGCCGCCGGCGCATGACATGAATCCCGACGACCCGGACTTGATTCCGCGTCAGCAGGAGCTACGTTTTGAGAATGACCTTTATACTCCAAAGTGGGTCCGAGGGTATGGCTGTAAACGTGAAGCCTGGTGTGGAATTTGCAAGCCTGGAAGGTGGCTTGTGCTCAAGAACTCAGCGTTTTGGTACGACAGGAGTTTTACCCACGGAGTGAGTGCGGCCACAGGTCGTGCCTTTGAGGTACCGGAAGATATGAGAAGGTCCGATAACAACCCTAAAATATGGGAAGGGCTATGTGGACGCTGTGGAAAATGGACCGCGCTGGTCAGCAGCAAGAAGAAAGGGACTATGTGGTTCCGGCACGCGTACAAGGTTAGTGTCCTGGCATGAGACATGTTTTTTCTATGGCTTTTCCGGGATGATTTGACTCACTCAAGCTTCCCTTTGTACCGTTACGTCGGTACCCAGTGCTACCCTTCCCGAGGTCATGCTTCCTTGAAAGCAGCTCCTAGGCAGCGAGGAACAAAAAAGTGTGATGATTGGCTATCACCTATAAGGACCAAGTCTCCCATATCACTGGCACCGTCTTTGATTTATCAAGATGGCTCTGAAGGTCTAGCCTGGGCAGGGGTTTACTGTCAGGGGTGAAGCACATCCTGCCGGACTGGCATTCTTGAACTTCATGACGCGACGTTAGTCAACTAAATTCGATCTGGGCTCATCTCAGATACTGTTCTAGATGAATAGCAATGAATATAGTGAGGTGTAATGCGTGATGAATGGTGAAAATACGAATAAAATCTAAGGAAAATTGCTTTATGACACTTGGTAAAGAGCACATGCCGAGGGATCAATCGCCGCTATAATGAAGAGATGCCCGCTCTCGTTACCTTGGTGGGAGAAATGTGTGCGCTTTCTGGCTCGAAACTTAATATACACTATATAACCTCAACTAACCAAGTTCATCCGGAATGACCCTATCCAGAGGGCCTTCTCCCAATAAAATTGAAAGCATCGCAGTGCTTGGCAAGCTTAGGCCCCCCCACAGGCGATAGATGCAGTCGACCTGCTCGAGGAAAACAATATTAGTATGATCTTAATCAACTGCCAGTCAGTATGTGTTGACGGTTGATTAAGAGAGCAAAGCTTATGTACCAGTAAAAACCGGAAACAATTCCACATTAATAGGCACTATTGAGCAACGGATATAACACCGAATAATGAATGGCAACTTCGTAAAGCTAGGTAGTACAAGCAGGTATACAATTACATAAATATACACGCGTTAGAGAGGTAGCGAAGGGAAAAGAAACCAAATTGATATAGTATCAACATGATAGATGCTATAGTGAATATAATTTAGAAAATCCCACGCGACAAACCCTTTTATGAGCTTCATAGGCTTTTGATCGAAAACAATCTAAATTGTAGCGAGAAGTTACATGTCCTCTCCCAGAGTTGGATTTGTATGCTAAGAAGGGTGTCTTCATCGATGGCCATGAAGGGGAAGATATAGTTGGGCACCGCAAGCAATCCTCCCAGGCTATGGAAGAAGTTAATGCAACTCTGCAACAACTCTTGCAATTCTGCATCCGAGAACAGTCGCTGCCATGTGGTTGCGGACACTCGGACACTCGAGTATCAGCCCCATTAGTTGGCCAAAGACCTCGTTCTCTTCACCCTTTCTGGAACCTTGGTTATGCCTATTAATGGATCTTCGCTTCCGTAGGACATTGGTTGGAAGATAACAGTATCTCCCCCTCCATTCTTATACCACCCATCGTGTAGGATCGGTTGGCTCCCGTATTCATCCCCGAAAATTGTAACACATGGTTAGTATAAACAGAATGATTCGTTGTATTGTCAAAAGAAATAATAACTGATATCCTGGATAAAGGCTCTCTGCAATTAGAAGCGCTTTATTCAGCAGTTGTCCGAGAAGTTGTGTCCCATCCCGATGACCGCTTCCTTCTCGTATTCAAACAGAACTGCCCCGTTACGAGGAATACCGGGTGGGGCTTCTGGCTCATTCTGACGTTCCTTAAGAGAGAGAAAAAAGATCAAGGAGAGGGCAAAAGAAAATCAGATGCCCTTTGCTTTTTCCTTTTTTGGTCAAAGGAATGTGCCGTTTTCCGAAACCCGCGCTTAATGCCGACCATCGTTTGCTCTCGTCATGTATATAAATGATGGGTCGGCATTCCCTCCACCAACACAACAGTCCCGTCCCCAGGGTATCGCTTTGGTTTCATCGTTCCATCTTCATTGAGCTCGGCCAAATATGGCAACATTTCGCCCGTAGCCTGAAGGCCTCTCTAAGACGAAGATTTATTACCCACCGGCTAGCAACTTCCTTGCTGAGATGTCAAAGATATTCTTTAACAAACTAGGTTAGTTTACGAATTTAGCGCTATATGAAGTCAGTTAAAATTGAGCTCTTGAGTCGTTTTATTTGACATTTACTAGCACCATCCCATCATCTCGAGAGACAGCAAACCCTCGCGTAGCGCACAGAACACCCTCATCCGCTAGCCAGCTCGGGCACGTACTCCGTTTCCTGTCCTGATTTCAAGGGTTCTCCGACGCCTTGACCATTCTGGTTCCCGTCAGGGGATCATTTTCCCAGTAGTCTTCCCTCTAAATTCCGCAGCAAAAATAGTTGCTATCTATCTCTCGTCGCCTGCTTACTTGCAAGGTATCCTTTTGCTGTTGTAAATCAGAGAAGCCCCTTACTTACCACTCGGTGCTGGCGTAGAAGCCACTTGTCTGTCAGGGGAAAAACAACGGCCGTACTGTTTACCTGTTCCCTTGGGGATTTAAGTAGCTTTTCCAGCTTCTCTATTGCGAGTCGCGTCTGGATCCTTCACTGTCGCTAAAATCTTCCCGCCCAATCCCCAGTGAAGCATTATCTCGGGGTTTGCCTTTTCAAGCTTACGCTGTCATGATGTCATCTTCGATGGCATTTTCTGGTTGATTTTGAAGAGCCGCTATATGATCACTTTGTCACAAAGGCGGCTCGGGTTGTAGTCTGGCTCCTGGGCCCATCATAGACAGACTCATTGCTCGAGTCTTCCGAACTATTAGTAGACTGTACGCGTCTCACCGGAGCCCGGTAGTTCAGAACCTGCAGAATTGATTGAATTTGCATAACAAGACATATAGTGATATACAGTCATGTGATCTTCGGTTTTACTAAGTCGATTACTAAGCAGGTTACCAGGTAACCAGAAAATTGGCCCAATTCTCTTTCTATTCCGCGGGCCACCACAGTTATTCAATGTTGATTTTTCTTTTGATTAGAGCTACAATACAAGCCTGTCCCATCATTTTTCACGGAATCGAATTCCTCTGTGCACCGGCATTATTTCTAGTCAGTACATAAGTCGATAAATCTAGGAATATTATTGTTGAGGAAACAGCAATTGCGGCCTTGAATAGAAGATAACCTCTATAGAATAACTAATCCTACTAAATATTGTTTTTTTTTTTTTTCGAACACATTCAAGCCCTATTGATTGAGTGAATTGTGTGTTGTGATATCGCACTTGTCAGCTGTAAAACAGGCATTCACGAGGGAGGTGGCTCCCGAGTCGGATAGGCGGCACTTGCCAGGTTCTATGCTCGAAAAGAGAAGAAGTTAAAGGTGGAAATGACATTGTCAAAATCAAGTACATATATTCACCTCTGATTTGACTTATGGGGGCATCCGGGCGCGCCATCGATTTAAAATGTTGCTGCCAAATCAAGTTGCTTACGAACCATCGATTTCAAGGCTGCCATTCTAGTGAGATTGCCAATAGTGCCCTTGTCGAGTAATTAGGAAAGACAGGATCAAGACACGCGTTGGGTTCTTCGCTTCGGACAATGCCTTCTAGTAGTGACGTTTTCGGTATATTCGTATATATAACGCCGCAGCGATATCGGGAATTTAAGAGCTGATAAATGACACAGCAATCCAGGAAGAAAAAAAAAATACATCATTGATTCGGTGGGGATCAAAATTGCAGACAAGAATCCAGGTTTACTCGACTGAGGATGATATCGGAAGCTGTGAGGCCTTATCTCTGTTTACCATGTGACTGGAGAATCCCGGAGAAAATGTATGGTTCCTCCAATATTATTAGGAGGCAACATTTATGCAATTAAAGCGATGACGACCTAGAGATTGCCGCTGTCGACTTCCTTTCCTGTCGGACTCGGGACCCTGTTCTCTGGAGTCCGGGCAACCTAGCACATGTCTAGCTAGAGGCTACGATACAATGTGTAATGGAAAAAAAATCAGAGTTATTATAGCCCTTTTGACAATGCCGCTTATTATGCTGCTAAATTCCTTTAAGATACTAGTAGCTATAAATGGAACTAGCTGCGCTATGAATTGCTCGGTAATTCCGACAAGAGCTATCACTATGAAAATGTGAAGAAAAGTGGTGAAGCGGCTTTGGGAGAAGAGTATATATATATATATAAAGATGAGTTTGAATCCCCGGCGCATCCGGGTTCCATTTGCGGCTAGGCCGGAGAACTTCTGTGGCATAATAAGCAGCGCTGTCCGAAAGGTTGTATAATAGTCGCTCTGACACTATTTGAAATGGGAAATTGAAAAAGAATCTAGGTCTATTCGGCTGAGTATGATATCAGAAGCTGTGGGCTCCTATCTCGACATATTAAGAACAACAACCACCTTGGCAGTCGTTGGATTTCTGCTATCTATTAAATTTCTTTCTCTGTCGGACTCGGAATGCAATATTCGCCAGTTTCAAGCTCTGAGGGAGAAGAATCCGGACGATCCAGCTGCAGTAGATGTTACTAACAAACATCGCCAAGGTACATAGAAAACAAACAGGGCCAGGTGTTCCATGCCTCAAATTCATCATACTCTTTCCAGGAAGTTGCTGTATCGTTCCGACAGCTCTAGAATTCCCGGTGTCGCTGTCATGCTATTACACGAATACCCCGAATCGCGCCGAATCGGGTTCCGAAGCTGGTCTAAAGGGCCCTGCTTTCCCCAAATGCTCGCAGTTTCGTTAAAGTTGGCCTCATATCCTACGGAATCTATCTATAGCCAGCGAATGTTAGCCGATAGAATCTTCCGCTTTCTGCCCCAACAATCAGAGTTGTCACATGAATTTGGCAATGTTGGCGATGTTTTCATACCTTATTTAGTGATACTAGCCACGACTGAATGAAAGGGCAGGATCGGTGGCAACGCCATTGCTGAGGGAAATTGTCCGAAATCAAAAACCTAACACGTGTCCCAATACTGTTCTCATTAATTACTCAGCAAAGAGCACTAGCGATATTCCCCTTTGAATGGCAGCCTCGAAGTTGACGGATCGCAATGCAACTTGGTTTGGCGGTAACACTTTGGACCAGTAAAGTACGCCACCACAGCAAGAATAGCATATTATAGCCATTAGGAGACGCCCACAAGTCAAATGAGGGGTGAACGCTTGACTCCGATGCTCTCCTTTCCTTCTTCGGCTTCTCTTTCCGAGCGTGGGACTATCTAGTACCGTGCAAGTACCAACTGCCGAATTATGTGATCCCAGATCTACAACACAGCCTATCGAAGAAAGAAACCACAGATCACGATGTGGGAGTGTCTATGATAACTTATATCATATGATAGTTGGACGAGATGTACAAGTTTGCCCAACCTCCGCAGACATCCATGCATAGAATGGCCCTCAAGGATCGATTTTCGCGCCGCTGACGGCTTGAGGACGAGGCACGGAGCCCGTTGATTCTGCACGAAAACGCGGTCAGAAATCGCAACACTATTGGGTGCAGGCGCAAGCGCAAGTTGCCGAAAGAGCTCAACCGACACCCGTTGCACGCGAAGACAGTAAGTCGGGCTTAAGGAGATCTTCACTGCTCACTACCTCGCGCCGACTTTGCGACATTGTGATCCAGCGCCAGAAGATTTTACACCGACCTAGGGGTATGTGGCTTCAGGTTTTGCGATCTCAGCAGTAATAATAAAACGGAACGCAAAAGCCGGTCCTTAGGCGCGACATTTGCAATTCTAAAATAAGATTGTACAAGTTATTGGACTTCACCATTCTACATACATATGTACATTACTAAAAGGTTCTCGGAGGTATGTATGCACTACGACTATATGGGGACTCGAGAGAGAGGTAGTTAGTAATGGCTGCACAAATCGGAGTTCTTTTAGAATAGATGGGGAAAAAAAGAAGAGAACGAAAGAAAGCTTACAAGGATGCCTTCGATCCCGCGGTTATGCTATGAGAAATAAAACGCTTTTATATGTATCATAGTAGAAAGATCTTGAACAGTGACCGACAAATCGCATGTAGAGTATTGTCTGCTTAAGGTCTCCGAGCTCTATTATGTTAATATCATTACCTGTACACAGGCAGCTATATCAGAAGGGAAAAGAGAAAGAGTAGTTGCTGGCCTAACAATATGAGATCGCCCGGGGAGCGTTCTCCATTAGAATCAAACCTCATTACATCCAGATCTCCCTCCATTCGAGACCGATGTCACAAATAAATTGATAATGAGAAATGCGATGCGATCACTGAGTAGGAAGAGACAAATAATGATGATGATGATGACGATGATGATGATGATGTGAGAGTTTACACAGAATGAGACTCCATAAAGAAAAACATTATCCGGTACTGTACTGGGTATTTGTGATTCATTCGCGTCCCTTTGCCTTGCGATATCAAATCAAAGCTGCGCGCTTTTGAACAGATCCAGATGTCTTTCCCTTCTCTTTTTTTCATCCCTCCTTCTGCAGACTTAATGCGCCAGTCAATGAAATAGCCTAGTGTTATAGGGGTCCAAACAGGGCAAGCAGATTTTCTATCACTCCACATGCATGCAAGAAAGGCTCAAGATAACAGGCAGGTATGGAGACTGCGTAGAGACTTCAAACACGGGTCCACAACATGATAACATAACAAGAAGCGAAGAAACGGTTCCCTTCACGATAAAGGGACTTTCACCAGAAGCCTTGTTGGGACAGCAGGATACCCCAGGCTTCATCACTATCATCACCATTAGTTTAGCTTAGTCATCTAGTCCGATGTCCCTTCTAGAAGCAAGCGTCAAAGTGGGACAGTTTGTCCGCCAGGCATGTTCTTCGTTCCTTAGAATGGGAATCCATTGAAGTTTCCCCGTGAATGGGCACTTGCAAACGGATGTCCGCCTGAACGAGGGAAGCCCCCATTCCCACTCATCATGTTTATGAAGACATTGGGGTCGATATTGAAGCTTGCGCCGCCCATCCCACCCATATTCGTCGCAAAGGCGGGTCCCCCGCGACCGCCAAGTATATCCGAAGGATCGATAAGATCGTCGCCATTGTCATAAGCAGCACGCTTTCTAAGATATCCCATGTTAGTATTAGACACTGGCTTCAAAAAGGGAGGAATCATACTGAGGGTCAATCAAGGTTTCATAGGCCTCTCCGATTTCTTTGAATTTCTCGTCATTGGCTTCACCATCACGATTCTTGTCCGGATGATATTGGATGGCCATCCGCCGATAAGCCTTCTTGATCTCTTGTTCTGATGCATCTTTGGAGACGCCGAGAATGTTGTAGTAATCCTTCCGCATGCTCTTCTTGAGTTCCCACTCCGCATGGCGTATGTCATCTTGGATACCTCTCTCGGCAGGATTAGCCTCGGCAACGCTTTTGAAGTCTCGGATGGCCTCGTCCCAGTTTCCTGCAGCCCCATATGCCTTCGCGCGAATTTTCAATGCCTTGAGATATGAAGGATCGAGTCGTAAAGCCTCTGTGCAGTCTCCAATTGCACGGTCGTAGTTTTTCATAACTAAATGTGCATGAGCACGATTCTGGAGGAGCTTGGAGTTTATATCTTTATTGTCTGGGTCGATTTCCAGGCCTTGCGTGTAGAGCTCGGCAGCTTTCTGAAAATCCTTCGCCATGAAAGCGGCGTTTCCCTCCTCCTTGGTCCGCACAAGCCTCTGGATCACACGAAAGAGTTTGATAGCATGCTTCGAATCCGGATCAAAACCTAGACACATTTTGACATGCTTCAGTGCCTGCTCATTGTCCCCCTGACCATAGGATGCCTGTGCCCGAAGCAGTAGCGCGTCTGGATCCTGACTGCTCTCTCGTAGCAGGGAGATAGCAATGTCATGTACCTTGCCGTAAGAGTTACTGTTACCCATCTTTAGATGCGCCTCGCCAGTCATCAGCGCCCATTTACGTGGTTGCCTGACACCGGAACCGAGGAGTTGACGAGCTTTATCTAAGCAAAAGAGGACCATCGAACCGCCTCTATCTTCTTTCAATGTGTCTTCCGCTTGGGTGATGTAACGCAGCATCGTCTCGGCGGGGGCTCTGTCCTTAGCCGATGCCGGGGGCTGAACTTTAGAAAGAACCTCTAATGCCGGCCTTGGTTGTCCCAGACTCGTGTAGATCCGTGCCAGTCGATGCATAATCTTAGGATTCGCCGGGTCGAGCTCGAGCGCTCGCTGGGCATCCTCCAAGGCTTCCCGAAACCGATTGGCAGAGAGGTAGGCCGCAGCACGGTTGGAAAGAAACACAGAAGAATTAGGATTAATCTCCAGGGCTGCCAGACGACAATAGAGTCAGTGTTTCCAAAGGGTGACGGAGTATGTCGATGTGACGGACGGACTGACCTTTGTTATATTCTTGAATGGCCAGGTTATAGTCTCCCGCCTTGTAGTACCTATTCCCGATCAATTTAAATGACTCTCCCGTCTCGACGGACTGAGATTGTGACGGGCTTAGGCGGTGAGGGGGCGGAGTTGGGCTCCTTTCGGTATTTACGCGCCGGGCACCGTTGATTGGATTCGGTTGCGAAGTCGGTGGTGGGGTGGAAGATCCATTTGGGATCGGGGGGGCTTCGTGGTCAAGATCCATTGCACTTGGTGTTTCGTCTCTTGCAGCCGCCATGACGGAAAAACGACGACGGATCTCCTCGGGGTGGAGATTGAGAGGATGGGAACTGTAGTCCTGGAAGTAGCGTGAGGAGCTGGTGGCACTGTGCTTTGAAGTGTCCGAAGACGAACGGCTGTGGGAGTGGAGGTTCGTGCGAGAAGACTTGGTTGGGGATTTGCGCGGCGAGGATTTTTGAGTGGAAGAACGCTGGAAGTCCCGGAAATCGTTGGATGAAGAATGGGAGTGAGCGTAGGTCGGGGAGCGGCTGGAATGAGCTGAAGTGCGTTCACGATCGTCAGTCTTCTCGTTCTCTCTCTTGTCCCGGCTCCTGCGTCGAAGACGGTGACTGTGGCTGTCCCAGTCCCTCTCACGGTCTTGATCCCGAATCTTGTTGTTGGTATTTTGGCCCTTGCCCCTGTCCCGGTCCCGATCCCGATCCTGATCTCTATTCTTGTCCTTGTCCTTGTCCCTACTCTTGTGCTTGTCCCTACTTTTGGCCTTGCTCTTGTCGGGTGACGATGACTTGGAAAAGAAGCGCATGAGGTTTGACAGCGGAAAGGTGGATCGAACTACGACGAAAGCGGTAGAATGGTTCGGCTTTTTCTCTCAGCTTGACACGGCCGAACCGAACATGGAACAAACCAAACAGGATGCTTGGAGAACGGAAAGAAGACCCCGTGATAGGTAGGAATCGGATGGATTATATTATTTATTAGAACGTTTGTCGAACGGGACGGCATGAAAAATGAGAAGGAGAAGGATATCCAAAACCCCGAAGCTACAAAGGGAGAGAGAGAGAGAAAAAAGGTTAGTGAGGGAAGGGAGGGAGGAAGGGAGGGAGGGACTGATATGAATATGAATGATATAAGAAATAGTAAAACAATGAGCAGCACGAAGGATTGGAGAGGGAGGACGGAGAAGTTACTACGATAATAAATAACAACAACAGTCAGTCAAAAAATGGATGGAAATAACCAGAGGAGAATCATTAACTAAAATACGATTCCAGTATGTTCTATGGGATATAAAAGATCAAGTTGACAGGAGGATTATTTTTTTATATAATAATAATAATGATAAGTTAAATAGCGATAATCATAATAATTATAATAATAATAATAATAATAATAATAATAATAAATAATGATAATAAATAATGATCAGTGGCGGAGTTCCACCTGTCAAAGATGCTGCACCGCTGCAGTGACAATCACAACTTTGTGAGGTTTCTTTCCGGGAGTCACTACTTGATAGCCGCTCACTATTTCATTCTTAAGATTATTAAATGCATATCACCTAACGGAAACGGGCACCAAGTGTATCTGATCCCAACCACAGAAAATGTCAGTGTTTGCCGCCTGTTGCCTGTTGTCTATCAACACGGTAGGATACTCCAGTTTTTCTACATATATCTATCTATCTATCTATCTATCTATATATCAATGGAGGTATTTGGAACACATGTGTGAAATCCAAAATCATCTAACGGACGGTGAAGATACCCAACCATACCTGGGATTGAGTTCCAAGCACTAATCTAATCTAGCATTTATTGGGGAATGTATGCTGGTGGCGCCCAAGTTGATCAAGTACCACCTTGATTCTCTACCGGTCAAGTGAATAATAAAACCAAAAAGTAACAACAAAGTAGCAGAGAAACAAACAGATGAGGACAAAGGGAATAAATAATAATAATAATAATCAGAGCTGGCTCGACTCAACTCCTTGTCCTACTCAGCTCGATGCCTGTTTCCATTGGTTTCTAATTTTACCCATGTTTTACCCATGTTTTACCAGGTGTTTTACCAGGAAACTTCCATTAATATATAGTTATAGATAGATAGATAGATGAACCGTGTTGAGTTGAGATCTCAGCGCAGCAAACACTGACATTTTCTCTGGTCTCTTTGGACCGGCCCGCTCACTAGCCTGGCCCACTTGGTGTCCGTTTTCTGTTTAGAGGAGTACTAGACTAGGCTAGTGTGGTAATACGATAACAACTCACTAACCCTCCACCAGCCTATCATCCTTCCATCCCCCCCCCCCCCCCCCCCCCCCCCCCCCCCCCCCCCCCCCCCCCCCCCCCCACCCCCCCCCCCCACCCCCCCCCCCCCCCCCCCCCCCCCCCCCCCCCCCCCCCCCCCCCCCCCCCCCCCCCCCCCCCC
>JAHQZX020003486.1:0-37027 GCA_019804575.2 Pseudotulostoma volvatum | reverse complement strand
TACCATCCATGATCTCCACTCCGGCACCGGAGAAAGTGTTTCTCCGGTGTCACCTGACATTCACCTGTATATTTAGTCCAGTCAGGGGTTCGTTCCTAATCTGTATCATACAATACATATCCATCACCTTCACATGAACGGCTAACAAGCGAGCAACTAAATTATGTATTTAGGTACTATGAGAGTACTAGTAGTTATCTTATAGCGCACGCTTTATTATATTAGTTATTAACGTAGCAAGGCAGAGTAACTAAAATGCCTGATTCACGCCGCTTTAAGGTACTAAGTTAGTAAGTACACGTATTGTAAGTATTGTAATGTACATACCTAAAGCTATGCGGTATGGACCTGCCAAGAAAATCGAAGATAACGTAATCAATCGCACTACACCAAACTCCACAAAAACCTCCTTTGACCAAATTTCCTCACGCAATCGCTAAACGACCTGTCGAGCCCAAATCAACCTCTTCTCGACAAGATGCCTACCCGATTCTCCAAGACAAGGAAACAGTAGGTTCTCATCGATTTTCATAAAGCAATGGGGAAATGAATCCTTTATTTTTCCCACTTTCTAATCTCTGGTTCTTGGCAGCCGCGGTCATGTCTCCGCTGGTTACGGTCGCATTGGCAAGCACCGCAAACATCCCGGTGGTCGCGGTATGGCTGGTGGTCAACATCATCACCGGACGAACATCGATAAGTTCCATCCCGGCTACTTCGGTAAGGTCGGCATGAGGTACTTCCACAAGACCAAGAACCAGTTCTGGAAACCCGTCATCAATCTGGATAAGGTATGTGAACGTCCTCCTTTTTTCTAGGCGAATCAGGGATGGATACCGGGGGGGGTTATCCTGGAGAAGACCGACTTTCCGCAAGGAAAAGAAAGTCTATGTCTTTTTTTTCTCCGGGTAGTTGGGGAGGGGAGAGAGGGGGTCTGTGCGAGAGATATGGTCATTTTGAAAAGCAAAAGATGATACGCAAATAAAACGTGGATGGACAGCCAGGCTGATGAGATGTGATTACTCTAGATATGGTCTCTTATTCCTTCCGAGAAGCGAGAGGCCTACCTGAGCCGTGAAAACACTGACACCGCTCCCGTCCTCGATCTCCTCCCTCTTGGGTACTCCAAGGTATTAGGCAAGGGCCGTCTTCCCGAGATCCCCGTCGTCGTGCGTGCCAGGTACTTTAGCAAAGAAGCCGAGCGGAAAATCAAAGAGGCAGGTGGCGTCGTAGAGCTGGTAGCGTGAAGAGACGCAAATCATGGGAAATTTTTCCTTTATCAGTTATTCTATCAAGCGAGGGTTTTCTTTTTCACGTGTAGAGATCATGGTTCTCGGAAATGCTATTTACTCAAAAAACAACCACCTCTTTTTTACCATCTCTTGAAACCCCCCCCCCCTTTTCATTGCAAGATCATCTATCCATTCATGAGCTTATTTATCACGGTCACGAAATCTTGTTCTCTAGAGCCCCCAAACAGCCTTTCTGCAAAGTCTCAGGTATGACCGGAAATTGCGTTATCAGTGCCCGCGTCTTGGATGCTATGTTACAGCCTTTCGCAACAGACTGCGGCACCTGGAGGATAGGTGATCTTGTGAGTGAGATATCGGGGTACACGCAAGCTATCTAGTCGCAAGTTTGGTCGCGCACGAAAGCTTAGGTGAGCCCCGGCGCATTTCTGCGCTTTAAAGAGCTGGATGAAGAAACGCAATTAGATATTCATTCCTTCTTCAAGCCCGTTCAGGAGAAGACATTCCTAAAAATCTGCCATTACATGTATAAGTTAGTAACAACAGTATCCATAATCCGTCAACGTTATTTTCGAATACGTTGACGTCAAGGTTCAATGGGGCAAGCGGTGAAGAGGATTTTGATATTAAGTGATTTGGGAAGTTTCCTGCTCATCCTACTATTACTATCAGATCATACTACATATGATATCGAAGATCAATACAATCTCGTCTTCACTCTAGATCCATTTGATATCATTACATCCTCGCTTCGCGAACGGGGCCAGGATTGATCGGTTTGCCCTCGGGGCAGGACAAAACTGTATGAATGAACCGCTTGATCTCTGGCATCATCGCTGGGGCCAGTTCATGACCTGCGTCCTCGAAAATAATGTCTTCGATGTGAACTCCTCCATTATTGAACCAGCCATGAGGGGCGATCGCCTTCTTCAGCCATGTAAGGAACGGCTCTCCACAATGGTAGGGCACCAGCTTATCGGCTCCTCCGGAAAGAATTAGGATTCTCTTCCCAAACAGACAGCGAGTGAGCAGTGGCTCGAGAACTTGTCGGTCTTCCAATGAAGGCTCAGGCAAGGATTCTCGTCGGATTGGTACGTCTTTGGCTGCGCTATCCATGTGACTGAGAACAAGACCCGCAGGATCATATCTCCGGACTGCCTTGAGAAGGGACGGGGAGAAAGCTTCAGAGCCCAGGAACTTGCAACCGGGGGGATCACTGTCGACCCAGGATGGGAGTTTTGTTAGTCGTGCACGATCAGCCATTAGGTTTATATAGTCGGGGCAGCCAACTACGACAACGCCGCTGCGTATCCGGGGCTCATGGAAGAGACAGCTCCATGCCGCATGGCCTCCTAGAGAAACACCGAGAGCCAGATGGGTTGTTATGGCTCGCTCAGATCTGGGAAACGTATAGACCTCCAGATAGTCCATTAAGATGGACACATCACGAGCGGTGCCCTCTACGAGTCGGGTGATCAATGAGTTAGTGATATGCTTTTTGTCTAATGATTATCATCCACAGGTGTTGTTAAATGGATGGTTGATATCTACTCAAGGAGAACCTACTACTTACGAAAGATAGAAAACATATCTTGGGCATGTTGGGGATTTCCCTTGTTCCATGACTCATTGGCAAGAGGCCGGTTCTCTCGGGTGCCATGATTGCGCTGGTCAAAGGAGACTGCGATTAACCCCTTCACTCCTTGGGAATCTGCATAGCCCTCGAGAACGGTCTTGTTCCAGTGTCCGACAACAGAAGCAGCGATACTGGCCATCCATTCCTGAGTCGAGAGTCTGGGATGAAGCAGCCAGAGGCAGGCCACCTCCGAAGCTTCCGGTGGCAGTTCCTCCAGGCCGAAGATAGTGGTGACAAGCCCAGCAATGAGACACTTCTTGCCGGATATCGACGATGAGTCAGATCTCTCCATAGTGTTTGCCTATTAGTTATTAGAATCGTAATCATTCATTAGGGCAACACACTTTCTTTCAAATCATGGCTGCGACTGGGAACTTAAGGACCGTACAGTCGTACTATAGTATCATATGATATATGATATAACTAAGTTGGAATTCGGGTGAGATCAAGTTAACGTCGATTATGAACAAATAGATTCGTGGAGCGAATTAAAGAGGGATGGACCTGTGTCACTCTTCAATTTGTAAATTCTCCGTCTTCTACTGTTGGTCTGTCGGGCGTTTGCTGCCTCAGGTTCTCAGAAAGTTTTCTACATGATAGCGGCAGTATTCCATGCAAGTTCTTTTATTATTATACATAAATATGTCAGATACTACTAACTACTAGTAGTACTAGTAGTACCTATAACTTATAGTTAGGTTAGGTAAGCGGTAAGAAGTTAAACACAAACTACTATAGTACTAATACTACTATATACTAACTAATAGTTGGTATTCATTAACTAGTTTACTGGCCAACTTAAATCATACATAGTAGGTTGCATATATAATGCTATATAATGACCTTCGGTACCGCCTGTACAAAGGCCTCCCCAGTCTATAATCGTCTCTGATCGCGACTCCAAGTTCACATGGAAGCTCTGGAGGTCCCTGTTTCGTCGCACATATCATCCCAAACGCGGATGGACAAGACGAAAGGATTAATGAATGCTATGCAGATGTCTTCTGTGTGGGAATTCGGAAGAAGATTCTATCATCACCGTCTTCGACAAGGATTGAAAGGGGCGAGGAACTTCTGTCGCTGCAGGCAGTGGATAGGTATATGACACCGGCTGAAGCCTTTGGTAATGTTTGATCGAACATCAGATTAAGAAACTGGCGGTGATTAACAACCGCAAAGGCGGTCGGGAATCGATCCAACCTTCAGATGGGGCGGCAATTAGCTCCAACTTCTCTTCGGCGTATCTTTAGCCGGTCGTGGCTATTAACTCATTTCCAACATATCTATATATATATATATATCAAGTGACCAGAAACAGGAACTAGACTGTGGCGGTAGTAAAACACGCGCGTGATGTTATGATATTACCTGATCATATCATACCGCTCCAAGCTTGGACTACCTTTTAGGTAGTTAACTCTATCGAGTTAGAATAACGGTCATATCATATGACTGCCTAATATGTAAAGGGTTCTGTCCCGCCCGACCGCCCCATCCGCAACTTCGGACTTCGGACTTTTTCCAGCCCTCATGCAGGATGCAGGAAAATCACCCGAGCTTGCTGGAATCTCCACCTACCGATAGCTGGTCATCGGTCCTGGTTTTGATGAAAAGCAGCTCGGACAGAAGCTAGGTTCTTACGGGTTTCGCGACAGCTCGTCTTGACCACTGGGGGTAGTGGTCTTCTCCTACCTATTTGTAGGGCTTCAGCATGATTGTTCTGTGAGCAGCCGGGTCTACTTTAATCCAAGTACGTGGTGCTGTCCCAACTACAGTATCGTCCAAAGAAGACTTCAGCTGAACTATTAGACCCTGATTCCAACCTCCACATCCATCATGGACGAGGTCGAGGCTACTAGTTCCTCGCGCATAAAACCTCCAGTCTCCCAATTGGTGAAACAAATTCTGCCAAACGCATCTGTTCCGCAAACATCATCCGGGACCATCGCTACATATCGCCTAAACGTGGGGGAGGAAAGTCAAAATGCCCCATATCATTTGGAGATACCGAGAGCAAGAACTGCAGTCCCTGAGCCTTGCTTACGTGCGGAGAAAGTGGTTCTAGATGAGGGTTCACCGCCATCAGACGGAGGTTTAGGCCACCAGTCGGCAACATTGACATCAAGACGACAGTCGTACGGTTCAGTTGATGTCTATCAACGTGTCGCGAGCCACCAGAAGCGCTTGTCCGTGCACACCCCGTCAACACCACCCGCCCGTCCTAGCGTGCAGTTTGCACGAAATGCCTCGGATATGGAGCTTCAGGAGTCATCGCACTCCGAAGCATCTTCGGACAATGACGGCGATGCTGATCCAGGGTCCAGGGAAAGGAAGCCTTCACTTCTCACCAAACTAAAAGCGCTTGCAGTGTCAACATCATTCCCTTCACATTCACGCTCTGCAAGTGGTGCAATGGTCGGCGAAGGTTCGCTAGATCAGAAATACCCGAATGATACTCAGACCCCGGCTTCGGACAGGGTTGACTATCGTTTCCCAAGGATTGTAGAACAAGAGGGTAGCGAGGCCGATTCCGATGCTGATGCCGAGGAAAGCCCTGGGGAGCAGCGAAGTCGGTTCCGCCGGAGAAGGAAACACCGAAGGCCCCATGCAGACTCCGATCCTCAGACGGCACCTGCATCGCCACGAACGAATAAACACCCATCTCTACCAGCCCTAGCCTCATTTTCCGGCTTCGAAAGCCATGATCCTAGTGTTTTCCCGAGAAGGGTTACCATGGATGTCTACCCCCAGCGGCGTGATGGTGTTTCTGAGGATGAAGGGCGGGAGCGGTTGCGAAGGGATATGACGTGGAGACGGCGGAGTAGCGCTTGGATTTCCGGTGCTCGGGGGTTAACTTATAGTGGGCGACAAGATGTTCAAATAGGTACCGATGAAAAACGCCATAGCAACTTGAGACGACTGACAACACTCACCGGTGCCTCGGATAATCCAGAGGGGACTAGCGCCTCTTGGAAGCGTCATCGACAAGATCGAGGCTCAAGTCTGAGCGCGCAAAAATGGCGGCAAATCAAGGCTGGCTTGAAGATGATTGCGCAACGTCGCAAGACAGAAAACACTGTCGACCATGTGAAATCCGCCGAGCTGTTGGCGGAATTGATGTCTGGTGTGCCAGCTGCTCTGATTTTAGCAAGCATGTTTCAAAGGGACGAGCACGGCAGCAGGCGCATTCCGATCCTCCTGGAGCAGTTGAAGGTGCAGATAACGGATAGTCTCTTTGACTCTCACTCGGGTGATCGTCCTCAGGTTTTCAGAATTGAGCTTGAGTACGGAAGTGGCATGACTCGGATGAAGTGGGTCGTGCATCGGACATTGAGAGATTTTGCGAACCTTCATTTGAAGTACAAACTTCACATAGGAACTCAGAAATATATTCAGATGCGAAATCCCGAAGCCAGACAAGGTCTCCCGCGGTTTCCAAGAAGTACTTTCCCTTATCTTAGGGGTGTAAGAGGCTTAGACAGCGATAAGGAAGATGAGGAGGATGCTGGTGATGAGACGGGAGCCGAAGCTAACAGTGGCAATGAGAAAGGAAGGAAGTCGAAAAAGCGGCGTTCGTCTATTGGGGCCCCCCGCAGACGATCCAGTTTGAGCAATCAACAGGATGGGGATGTTGCGACAACGAGTGGAGCCCCCGAGAATGCTGGAAACACGGCCGTAAGGAAGGAATCCTTCCCCGAGCGCCAGCGCAAGAAACTAGAGTCCTATCTACAAAAGATGATCAGGTTTTTAATCTTTCGGCCAGACAGCAATCGACTATGCAAGTTTTTGGAGCTCTCGGCCCTAGGCGTCCGTTTAGCTGCCGAAGGAAGCTATCATGGCAAGGAAGGGTTCTTAGTTATTCAGTCGGCGAAAGGTCTTGACTTTCGCAATGCCTTCACCCCGACTCTGATCAAGAAACGCCATTCGCCAAAGTGGTTCCTAGTCAGACATAGTTACATTGTCTGCGTGGACTCGCCGGAGGAGATGAATATCTACGATGTTTTTCTGGTGGATCCGTTTTTCCAGATCCAAGCTCATAGGGTTCGACTGAGAGATCAAAATCCGAAAGAGCTCGCTCGGTCCGCTAAAGAAACTGCAACACACCCAAAGCACCACACATTGAGAGTCGAAAACTCGGAGCGGAAGCTAAGGCTGCTAGCAAGAAACGAACGTCAACTCCATCAGTTCGAAGATTCAATCCGCTTCATGGCCGAAAACACTATTTGGTCAAAACAGAATCGATTTGATAGCTTTGCTCCCGTGCGCCAGCGCTGTTTTGCGCAGTGGCTTGTTGATGGCCGTGATTACATGTGGGTAGTTTCTCGTGCGATCAACCAAGCGAAAGATGTCATTTATATCCATGACTGGTGGTTAAGCCCTGAGCTCTACCTGCGAAGGCCGGCCGCCATCAGCCAGAAATGGAGACTGGATCGGTTGTTACAGCGAAAGGCCCGCGAAGGTGTAAAGGTCTTTGTTATCATGTACCGAAATATCAATTCTGCCATCCCTATTGATTCCGAGTATTCTAAGTTTTCTCTGCTTGATCTTCACCCGAACATATTCGTTCAGAGATCCCCGAATCAGTTCCGCCAGAATACCTTCTTCTGGGCCCATCATGAAAAGATCTGCATTATCGACCACACCCTTGCCTTTGTAGGAGGTATTGATCTCTGCTTCGGGCGGTGGGATACTCCACAGCACCCCGTTACTGACGATAAACCGACAGGATTTGAAGCATCCGATCTGCCAAAAGATGCCGATCACTGTCAGCTTTGGCCTGGCAAAGATTATTCCAACCCCAGGGTTCAAGACTTTTATGATCTGGATAAGCCGTACGAGGAGATGTATGATCGCACGGTGATCCCAAGGATGCCATGGCATGATATCTCGATGCATGTTGTAGGCCAACCTGCTCGTGACCTCACACGGCATTTTGTTCAGAGGTGGAACTATATCCTCCGTCAACGGAAACCAACCCGGCCCACCCCGTTCTTACTGCCTCCCCCGGATTTCAACCCTGCGGATCTGGAAGCTCTTGGTCTAGATGGATCTTGCGAGGTTCAGATTCTACGATCTAGCAGTATGTGGTCCACCGGAACACCTGAGGTTACCGAGCACAGCATCATGGATGCATACGTCCAGCTGATTAAGCTATCGGAACACTTTGTGTACATCGAAAACCAATTCTTTATCAGTACGTGTGAAATAGACGGAAAGCGGATCGAGAACCTTATCGGTGATGCCCTAGTTGAGCGGATTGTTCGGGCTGCCAAGAACGGAGAAGCGTGGCGTGCCGTGATTTTAATTCCGCTGATGCCGGGGTTTCAAAATACTGTAGATCAAGAAGGTGGGACGAGTGTACGACTGATCATGCAATGTCAATACCGTAGCATTTGCCGTGGTGAGACATCGATCTTTGGGAGGCTTCGTGCTCAGGGAATCGAACCAGAGGACTATATTCAATTTTTCAGTCTAAGAACTTGGGGCACGATAGGACCGAACAAGCAACTCGTTACCGAACAGCTTTACATTCACGCCAAGTGCATGGTCGTTGATGATCGAGTTGCGATCATAGGGTCTGCGAATATCAATGAACGTTCGATGTTGGGGTCACGCGACTCGGAATGTGCCGCCGTCGTACGTGATACCGATATGGTCCGGTCCACGATGAATGGGAAACCATATCTTGTTGGACGCTTTCCATATACCTTGCGGCTGCGGTTGATGAGAGAACATCTCGGCATCGATGTTGATGAGGTACTAGAACAGGAAATGGTGGCAGAAGCAGAACAACACAAAGTGGGGGACAAAATAGATCAGTCGCCAGTAAGCCGGGAGGAAAAACAGAACGAGAGAGAGATGATCGAGCGAAGGCACCGCATTCAAGATGAATTCCTTACGCGATCGGAAGATATGCACAGTTTCAATCATGATGTTGATTGGGAACAAGCTAGGAACCCAAATCTCAAGTCCAGCAGGAAGGTGACCGCGGACGCCAGGGTTACAGAAAATATGGAACACAGAAAAGACGTGGACGGTGATGGCGCTGATCGCATGAACATGATCAACCGAGCAGGCCTAGGAAATGGGCGTGATTCCCAGATTCTAAGTAATGACATCGAGGTGTTGGTTTCTGATCTTGCCCCCGAAGGAAAGGGAACATTGGCGAAGCCGAAAAAGTCAAGGCATCCAATACAGCAGAGCTCTGTCGAATGCGACGACTCTCCATCAAAGGCAGTCCTCTCAACTCAAGCTGGGGGAAGCTCTAGCCCTAAATGCGAGCCACAAACATCTCAGGCTTTACACACGAGTGATACCGAGATCGCTAGTTCGCCTTCAGCGCGAAAACAGCAGCCTGAGAAATCTCAACCCTCACATCCAATAGTCGCTGATCTCAAGCTCGTTTCAGTGGACAAGGATTGCATGATTGATCTATTAAATGATACTTTTTATTTTGATACCTGGCATGCTGCTGCTGAGAACAATACAAAGATATTCCGGGCGGTATTTCGCTGCATGCCTGATAGTGAGGTCAAATCCTGGAAAGAGTATAAAGAGTATGCGGCCTATGGTGCACGATTTACCGAGACGCAAAATCACCCGACCACCAATTCTCAGGCGCAACGTGTACCCAGTACCCGAAGCAATCGTCCGAGCATATCACCAACCCCAGCAGGACCCAAACAAGACCCGCAACGCCCACCCCAGGAAGGCGAAAAGACCGTGATAGATTTGGAGGTTCCACCATTGGCCGGAAATGCCGATGCAAGTTCCTTCTTGCTGGATGAGGAAGTTCAACGCCCAGGAGAAACAGACAGGTTGTCCGCAGAAGCTCAACCAACAGTACCAGCTAAAGAAGAAGCGGGCCCTTCTCAAGACGAAAAGGCTACCTTGAAGGGGCTAGATAGCCAATCGTCGAGTCTTCCCAGAGATGGTGAAAATTTCCCCGACAACGTGGAACGATTCTCTGAAAAAGAGAAATCAGACCAACTCGTCGGATACCTAGACCCTGCTAACGCGAGTTTACCTACCCAACCCCAGAAGGTGAGGCGGAGAACAACCACTCGCGGTTCGAAGAGGGAGTTCCATGCGTCCGACGGCACAATTGACAAATGTCAAGCGAAAGAGCTCCTAGATATTGTCCAGGGTCGCTTGGTTCTCTGGCCATATGATTGGTTAGTATTCCTATAATATTTGTCGTATGATACGTATTGACACGCGCTGTCATAGGCTGGAAAAGGAAGAGCAAGGAGGAAATTGGCTTTACACTCTCGATCAGATATCCCCCATCGAGATATAGTGAGCCCTTCCTCCAGTCTTTGCCATCAGCCATTCCTGCTAACAACATATAGTAATTGATACGAATATTCTACTTGTCGTCGACAGTTTCTCAGTTAGGTTATCTTCAGGGTCACGTATCTTGTCACAATCTTACAGACTTCCCGGCGTCATCCGTTGCTTCCATCGTGACGTGCATGCGTATTCACCTATTTAATCACATACCTGGTCTGATGCTTCTCTTTGATGGCATACCTATAATATATATAAAATAATGTTCTCCTAATGTCCATTTTGCATGTATATAGTGTGACGTCCTGGATCCAACGGGCCTTTGTGTTATTTCTGACTGTAGTTTAAGTTACATGGGCACCTTAAGTAGTTACCTTTCTGTTGGAGAAAGGGGCCTAAAGAATGGACCGCCTAGTAGTTATACGGATAACTCCATATTTCGAGCCTCATTCCTCTTTTCCTTCCTTTGTTCTTGCTTGTCATTAGTACTCTAGTCTCAGCACCCTGCTACAGCAATACAGCTCACAATAAATAGGTAGGCTTTTTTTTTTTTTTTTTCCTCCTTCCCTGCATATGACTTAGTTTCCTTTCGCTCCTAGAAACCATTTGGGAAGATCTACAAAAGGCTGGAGTAGATGCAGCCGTCCCGTCAGCGGCGCCCGGCCTGCTGGTTTCCACTTCAACCAGCGTAATGGGGTTTTAACTCATCGGGGTGCTTGTGACAGACAGAGAGAAATAGCTTAATGAATACATATAAATGTAGTATTAATTCAATTGCCTTTGCCATTGCATTACAATATGCATGCACTCGTCAAACTCCGGTTTTCAAAGCTGAAATCGGGTCTCTTGCCCGTTTGATTGGTTTGGTTATAAGACGGACTACAGCTACCTAGATTTAAAACGAATAACTTACCTAGAACTTCAATGATGTTTTCCCGTTCTAGAATTCTAATTGCCCTTTACTTTAGGAGATAGCAATTTAGATTATGTAGTTATAGCTTGGTTCCCGTAAAAACGACGAAATAAAAAAAAAAAAACAATAAGTTAAAAAAACTCCGACGGAAACAAGATCCTGTGCTAAACAAAATCATCATCACCGCCTGCTTATGAAGTCAAAAGCCCGTCAAAGCTCTATCAGGAGTTAATTATCTAATTATCTATCAACAGCTACATTCCCGGAACTCAGCTAAAGTTATGACAGATTTAAGAGCTTGTTCAGACCAACCATGCATGATCAGGGGCATAAGCTATATTGCCAGCGGAAGCTTGGTGTCTTTCTTTCAACGACTGACAAACTAGCAGCATCATAGCTTGTGCTCGCTAGTTAGATGTACTCACCTCCAAAGAACTACATAGCACGCGTTTCGCTGGTTAACCAGTTAACCATCATCAATAGCCTATATAGTGTGTCGAATGGATCTGGGGGGGTAGGTTGGATTTATTTTGTCTCTAGGCCCTAGAGAAACTTACTACATATGTATGTATATTTAAATCCGATGTTATGACTGACTCCAAGTGGCTCGCTTGTCTTAAATAAAATCTTCACTAGAGTCAACCGTCAAACTTGGTCTTTTTCTCTCTCACGTAGGTCAAAATAAACAGATGCGGGGACGACGTCAAGATGGTATTCAGTGCTACAAGCAAGCAATAAGCAAATGCGAGTTGACTAAGTACGTTGGCTTATTAATGCAAACTAAACATCTATCATAGGTAGATTTCCAAAGCTAGTGAATATTCTATGCCCAATTTAGTCCCCCATAAATATTCTGGTATCAGTGTATTAAGATTACCAACCGATGTCATGATGTTACCTACCTAACCTAGGTACCTATATCCTATGATAGATGATAGGTAATAGGTACCTAGTACTAAATTTTATTCTACTAGTTATATAAAATATGTCTGATGAACACATGGTAGTTATATGTGAAAGGATAATGAATACTGACTAGGTCGGCTACACTTACGGCAGCTCATAGCCTGTAAGCCGGCACTGCGATACTGAACTACCTCTGTAGCACCTGCTATAAGCTACTACTAGCAGATGCAAGTGTTGTATAAATTATAACTAGAATTTTTGACAACATCCAGTCACAGAGTCTCTTTCAGGGGCTAGGTTAAAGTCTCTTCTTTCCTTTATATTTTACCTTGCTCCTACATTATCACCACCTCAACCTAGTCTACATGCTATACCATTGCGGATTCCGGTAGTTGGCCAATAATATGGTCTTCATGGATACTCAGGAGTATGATGTTAGACATAATGGTCTACAGGCAGCCTTCGCCGAACTCTTCTGGATATGCCATGCTGCCGCCGCCTGGTCGGCCGCAACAGCCAGATCCTCACACTGGCACACGCTGGCACAAAAGGCGTACCCTACGGTTATTCAGTCGTGAGATTCTGAAACTTTGCACTCAATTAGCGCCTCCAAACTGTTAGCTGTCCTTCGCTTGCTACGACGTACTAACTCATGTTTAGGGGCCCGAGTGCTCTGGATAAAGGAAACGAAGGAGACTTTTCTGTCGTAATTTAAGAAATACCATTAATATATAGGTAGCTGCTATTTTTAAAAGAGCGTTGCTCAAACTTCTGTCACTCCTATGAGATTGTTAAAATATCATTCAGTTTACGAATGTACAGTACATGTACTGTTACTACTTGCGCGGCTTGCCTAGACTGATTAGTCAGTGCTTGCCACGTGACTGTTCAACACGAGCCAGTTTCTATGTTAGTTACTCCTGATTTTACACTGATCTATAATAAATGCAGCCCTCAATCAACCTGGGCATAATCGGCATATGATGCTAGATTAGTGGTTTGCACCAATCTTGACGTTGATCTGTTGATGTGATCTGTTGCTTACACTATTTTTAAAAGCAAGCAAAAAATGAGATTTTGCATGGGTATTTGGGACCAACCCCGCTCGGTGGCTACAAAGGTGGGTGTTGCTTGAGCCGAAATCAGACTTAGTACCTATCCAAATCCTCTCTTAGGTCAAGATAATTCTTTAGCAGCCCTCGTATCTTTCACTTCGGCACAGTACACTGTACCCTACTAGATTTCAGCCTAATCTTTTGCTGGCTTAATGAAAATAATAATATTTTCTATAATGATAATAGAGAGAGGCAAAGAAAAAGAAAAAAACAAAAACCATGATTTCATCAACAGCTGGCCCAGTCAACCTCTCCTGCGAACAGAGAGGGAGGGCCAACCAGAGACTCCATCAGCTAACGAAGGACTAAAAGGAAATAATAATACATGACGGTGCTCCTAGGCCCAGTCAACCTCTCCCGTGAACGGGGAGGGAGGGCCTGGGGTACAAATTGCTAGGTAAAGAACGTTGAGGGAATACAAGACGGTGCTTTCCCAAGCCCAGTCAACCTCGCCGCGAATGGGGAAGGAGGGCTCGGGTACAGGCCGAGGGGGAAAGAAAAGAAAAATGAAACTAAAAAGAGTGAGTAATAAAAACCAAAGACAAAATAAAAAATATAAATAGGGAGCGGGCAGAGTACCCGCCGTATTCTCCTTTAAGGAGTTCGTCCCAAACAAAGGAATAAGTATATGGTTCGGTACTGAGTTTGGGGGGGGCGTCAATGGAGCTAACATCAAATCGAACAGGCTCGGCCGGCTGGGGAGCCTTCAAGATGTCACTCACAGGCGGCTCGGTTTTTGCTGGGGCCTTGTTGGGGGGTCCTTTATCTGACTCGTCTGAGCTGTCATCCTCAGAGCTATAAGTGAAATATCGTAAATCCATTCCATAGCTAACGCCAGGAGGATTGGGAATGACATCCGGGGTTGGGGGCCTTTTATGCTTGTGTTTATGCTTCTTAGGAGTTGATGGGGCCTTGGGCGCCGGGCTGGGAAGTTGTTCATCGTCTAAGCTGTCATCCTCGGACCCATAAGTGAAATATCGTAAATCCATTCCATAGCTAACGCCAGGAGGATTAGGAATGATGTCCGGGGATGGGGGCCTTTTGCCCTTGTGTTTACGCTGCTTAGAAGTTGATGGGGCCTTGGGCGCCGGGCTGGGAGGTCCTTCATCGTCTGAGCCGTCACCCTCAGAGCTATAAGTGAAATATCGCAAATCCATTCCATAGCTAACGCCAGGAGGATTGGGAATAACGTCTGGGGATGGTGACCTTCTGCGCTTGTGTTTACATTTCTTTGGAGTTGATGGATTCGCTCCGTTCAAGCTATCGACTTTGCTAGGCTGGGGGCTCGATGTCTTCACTTTCTCAGTTAGGTCATATTGGCTACCCGAGACGGTTGGGCTCCCTGAAGCAGTTGGGCAGTGTAAAGCTGCTGGGGGATGTGTAGCTCCAGGTGGAGAGCCCGTAGCATGATTTATTGCGCTGTCAGGAGAAAAGCTCAAGATTAGAGCTGGCTCTAGGCGATCGGTTTGTTCAATCGGTGAGGGGCCTATCTTGAGTTAGCTTTGTCCGGCAGAATCCCAGAATAAGGTATCCCTTGGAGGTCCTTCTAAGATATGGGGTACTAACCTAGTGAGTCAACAATACCATGTTTCTCGGATGGAGTCGAAGTATCGGAACCGCTCAGTCCCTCAGCTATCCATTTCTTGGGTGTTACCTCACTCGTTGGCATGCCGTTGTTTGAGACCTTAGGCTGGTCTGTGACGGGCCTAAAGGAGTGACCGTTAGGGCATTGAAGAACGGCAGCACAACAGGGGCAACGGGGCTGTTGTCCGTGACATCTTGGAGGACCGGAATGGATCTCGCTAACAGCATTCGATGCAGATTGAAGAACACTTTGGGTCGCTTGGGCCCAGGCTTGAGGACTTTGAGGGAGGTCTTTAGCATCAGGAAGCCATCCAAGGTCAACAGAGCTAATAGTGGTAATGTTTTCGAAAGGACTGAGGGTGCTCTGAGTGGAATTTGAGGCCTGATCTGGAGTAAAATGATTCACTACGGGCCCAACCCGGCAGCAAGCTAAAGGAGAATCCGCTTCATCGGAAACTCTGGGAGATGAAGAGTCAACAGCATTGAGATGATCATATTCATGCAAGACAGTGTCTGTACCAGGTACACTGATAGATGAAAGACCTGTTGGCTGTGGGGTTTCCTGTGGGGCAGAACCGGTCGAATCACCTTGGTTGCTCGAAGAAACTGCAGCTGGCGAATTTGGGAATCCCTTGTGGGCTGGTAGAATACCATCCTGATTTCTTATTTCCGATGCTAAAGAAATGGTGGACAGTGAGCCATCCTCAGTGATATTCTTGACGTTCGAGGAGAAACGGTTTGGAGGCTCACATTGGGCGTTCTCAGTTGACAGCTGGTTGGCAAATGCCGAAGCAGTAGGCTCACTTTGAGCTTCATCCGAGCCAGCAGGGCTGGACTCCCCATTTGAAGGCGGCGGTCTCTTAGCAGCGGCTCTTTTGCTGAGTTTTTTTCTGCCACGGCCCATGGCTTTCTTGATTGTTGAACAGTCTGCCGTGGTTTTCTGCCGACGCAGCGCCCGATGGGTCTCGAGAGACACAAGAGACACGGGAGATATGGAGCTGCCTGGAGACAGGGAGGATACGGAGCTGCCCGGAGATAGCAGCGGTAAGGGGGTCCACATGATTCTCTATCGACCGGGACCTATAAAACAAGACACTTTTATGAAGTTGAGACAAGAGATATTGAGTTACTTTGTAACGAAGCACGGTTGAAAGCTGGGAGATGGACAGGCGTTTGGGTGGATGAAGAGGGGGTGAAGAAAGATGTAAACATAAACAAGTCAAGGACGCGCGCGTGGGAAGGAAAGAGCAAAATTTCTTCAGTCGGTACAGATGATTGTGGTTGTCGTGCGCGTCGTTCTTGCAGGCACAACCAAATGGTCGCTACATCCACCACAGAGACTAGCTATCGTCGCCAGGAAGGTGCAGCTTTTGATGAGAAGTCAACCTTTTCCACTCCTAGACCCATATGATATCTGCCCCTTGGTCGTACAGATTCATTTAGAGAAGGCAACTATTATGGTTTCCCGTTATAGTAATGCTTTTGACGTACAAAATGCGACTGGGAGTCCATTCGCCTGCAATCCTACAATGGTGTAATTGTAATTTTCTCAAGCATCTCCCTTGCTGTGGCCCCAGAAATATTCAATGTGATTGAGCCAATAGTGAAATTTTGGTTAAGAGAGAACTCAATGATGATGGGCCTCAATTTTCTCTGCAATTTCACGCTTCTACGCCATGAAGTCTGGTTGTATACTTAGTAGCCGCCTGGAGCAGCAATTGGCGATATACTCCAAGAGCAGCTTGCGGCCCAATAAAGGATTGTGACTCAAGTATCACAAACCACGTTGTAAGGCTTGTTAGGCATTATGAAAATGTAAACACTGCATTAAAGGCACTAAATGTGAGCAGTGCCAATAGCCAAAGATCCATCCATAGTGGTAACTCCAATTCAAAGCGAAAAGGCGACAATTGTTGTGTGCCCAGTGCAAGAAAAGACAAAAGAATAGCTGTGAAGGGTCCCAAAATGCTATGTAGAAGGTTAGTTTTCTTCAATTTCTTGAAGCCTTGTACTTTTGGATTCATTTGTTCACTGTTCGTATAGCTTTAGATGTTTTCATGATGGTCCCTGCTACAGTATCAGGCCGCTTACTGTGAAACATTTGTTGAACGACTTTGGTTATACCTCTAATATTATACCAGTGAAGAATGTCTGCTGTCCACTGTCATTCTTATTCATTTTTAAGACGAGAAGCGCATCCACTGCGTAGACAGAGTAAGACGTCACATTTTCGAAAAAGAATTAGTATCCCAGGTACAGAACTTTAGCGATAGAAATTGCTTGCTTTTCACCATTCAAATATCCTTCCTTTGCCATACTCAAGGTATCCCACAGCTTCAAGTGGCATAACTGATTCTCTTAGCTGTTCCTAATGCTAGTCATTCGGTATAGTGACAGTAGATTTTTCCTAGTCCTCACTAGTAGAATGGACTTTGAAGCCATTATTCCTCATTTGCCTTTTGATCCCATCATTTGCGGAAAAAAAAGCTCTTATCATGAGAAATAAAGGTGATAGGTCAATAAGATCCTCTAATACAGCAGTTCTCGGGATATCATACTTTGAAGTCCAGAGAATCCTTGACCGATTTATACGTGGTATGACCTGTCACCTACCTGGCGGTGGGAACTGTGAGATTTAGATTTGAAAGATGTATTCCGGTGCTCCTTGAGTAAACATGAGGTTCTTCGGAACAATTTGAGCCCGTTCACAAGACAATGAAGTTGTTTTGAAAGCCATTCTATTGTCCATGCACCTGGTATCACGTGGAAACTAAGCCCAATTTCACTGATTTAATATTAATCCGTCTTGGGGTCTCTTCACCCAAATGATTGGCCACGTTACATCACTTTTTGACCAGACATTGGGTCTTGGCCATTGATCGCATAAGTGACGTTAACTCCCATACGACGACGGTCATTCATTAATAGCTATTGTTTGTTGCATAGCTGGTACATGCACCATTATCGCTAGCTACAGCCCCGAGATAGTTATTATTAAGAGTTCTAATACAGTAGTTATAAAGCCAACAACAAACAACTCAAATGGTATTTCACTATTAGGAGTCACCTTTCCTAAACTCGCTGGAACACAAAAGGCCTGTTATGCGATGCGAGCATCCCACATCAGCGGATTCCCAATTCCCAACATCTTTTCCGTCCTTCCCCTTCTGACCGTTGTACCCCGACCGTTGTACCCCGAACTCTGTGCCTCCTTAACATTTTGCCTCGCCCGCTCAATAGAGGATCACCTGTAAAGAGATCTCAGAATAGCCTCTTTTTATAAAGCCTGCATTCAGAGCAGACTAAACTTTGCTAACTTTGTATGCTTATGATGGGCAAGACGTAAAAGAGACGGCTCCGGGATGCGCTTTCGGGAATTGCATGTCTCGTAGGATCCAATCAAGGGACTATCTCAGGCGGCTTAGCTTTCTCTGCGGGGATAATCGTCGGCTTCAATATGGTTATTATCGAAGCGGTGATGGTGAGATTTCGAGAACTCGACTGAATAAACCCGATTCAAATCATGGTGCACCATATCAATTAGCTGTGTATGAGGTGTTGGTATTGATGTTAGTAACATTACAGGGTACTGCACAAATTGACCGATCATGAGGTTGGATAATTGGTTATAATGGGAAACTCGGGCAGCGAACAATGGTACTAGGATAGACAGTCTGTCGGGGCAGAACTTTGGATGATAGGTAGCTCCTTGAAAACGTCCCCTGAAGAAGCGCATAATGAGATTCGATATCACCGAGGATTCTATATAGTAGTGGGTTGCTCCCACCAACGGTCCGTGCCAAGCCCTCATTGATTACTATGCATGCCAGAGGAAAACGTCACAGGTGCAAGGTAAAAACATGGAGGCTAATAAGAATGTTCAGCTCCCTGTAGTGATTAAAATGCAGTATACACATCCAATATTAATTTTATTACATAGAGTAGTACCTCTTTGCGACGCAGGGATTGCAGATCTTTGCAGTAATACTGTGATGCGCACCCGCTAGGCCTTTATATAGGCTGCACCATATGAAAACAAAATCAGAGACTCTAACTCTAGGAATGAAGTTACAGAAAGATATATTAAAAAATCATAAGGGATCCTTTGAAAAGTGTCCCCTGGCGGGCGCTTTACCGTTTCAAGAAGGCGGTCATCAGGCGGTATACATTCTGCCGATTGAAAAAATACGGATATACAACCTCAATGCAAGCAAGCCACTCCGTTTTTCATTATTAATTACATACACCAGGCACTCATGCCTTCGGATGCGATGTGGGTGATTTCCACTCACCTGATCCGGACGCTATCCTTTTCGGACAGCCGTTAGATAGTTTTACCGCATGCAAATACTAATGATATAGGCACATTACTCCACAATCCCTCAATAGCATAATCACAGCTAGCTCTTTCATGGCGTTTCGAGTGGCACCAAAAGTATTCAATGTGATTCAACCCACAATGAAACTTTGCATAGAAGAGGATACGATGATACCTCCTCAACTTCACCCTTCTGTGACAGAAATTAGGCTTCAAGGAAAGAAGGCGATGAGCACAGTCTAGGAGGGGAATAGAATTAATAAACTTACCACTTGAACCGCACTACATCTGTAATGCACGAAGCTATATAATGGACTAGGCCGCAATGTTGAGTATACATTCAACATTTCTATGACCTTTTGGTCGAAGTGTGTAGCCCGTATAAAGGGTGCGCATTACAACGTCGCACTTCTCCCTGCCTTTTTTCTGTCTCCTCTCACAATATGCGCAGAGTTTCTCTTGAACGCACTGGCGGGAATCTTTTCGACAAACACAATTGTTGCAGATTTCTTTCTGCATGTAGTTGTCACCGTGATTCCTTTTTTATCGGCAAGAGTCACACATTCTTCATCGTTGTCTCCCGGCATTCCTCGCAACGTCACCGAGGGCATTTAAGGTGAAACTCCTTCCCTCTCGGCCACAATGTTCGTTCCTCCCATAACTTACCCTTTAAAAGGCCATTGGGGATTTTATTTACAATTGCTCGTTACCGGGTCCACCTCATTTGCTGCACAACAACTTCGCCCCCATTGATAATGACATTCCACCTAAAGAGGAGTTCTACGATAGAAAACTTATTTTAGCAGCCCAGGAAAATGTGTGTTGAAACCTGCCAGCCTCTCTCTAGGCACTAGCACCGATCTATATATACATTATGTAGATATACCCTGCGAAACTCGCTATCATTTCTTGCGAAGCGAGATCCTGAACCGAATCGGAATCTAGTCGGATCATAGGAGCTTTCTTTGTAGTAACGATTGTTACATTGGGCAAATTATACCCGAAAACAATCTTGTTTACTTCTCCAGGTAAGACAGCTACATTAATCATCCATAATCTAATTTACTATCTTCTCCTGCCGTGAGAATATGACAAGTTGGAATCCAACTACTATATTCATCACGCACCATGAGGGTGTAAAGGAGCCATTTGAGCTAATTCGTTTTGAGTGGTCGAAATATAAGCTAAAACCGGGAGCTACCCAGAGTTGAAATCCGAACTTAGTGCGCGGAAAAATTCATTGTTCCATGGTCTAGTCAATAGTAGCCTAACACGCCCCGTCATGAAATACCGTATGATACATCGTTACAGCTCACACAAATTGTTATCCTTTATTATTCAATAGAAATGCCCATACAATGAACCTTTGATATTTGCCTCTCAAATTTCCCACCTTTCGGGTGCTGAAAAACGTCTCTTGGACTCCCTGTGTACCTACGTGTTTTGGGGAACGCTGAACCGTGCCTGTCTTCTAGCGCTTATATGTACCCTCCCTTATTATCATTTCATCATAAAATACCATACATACACCAACTATGTTTAGTACCCACTAAGATAAGGGTTGGGTTCACTATATTCACTTTATTCAACTCTTGGATAGCCTCTTTGTGCAGGTTACGTATGCCGACTGCAAAGCATGACAAGTCAGTCGCATTGCACACAAATATCCTCTGAAATCCGGCATCCATCCGTCCGTCCCTTTCAACCTTCAACCACCTTTTTTCTTTTTCTCTGTCGACTATGACTGAGGGGGATGAAATTCCAAATCTCCCCGAGAACGTACCTAGACAATGCTTCATATGGACTAAGTGGATGAATCTACCCACACTGCCCCTTTGCTCTTTCATTAAGTAATGATCCTAATAATAAATATTATCATTGAATTTGGTAGTTCTCACACCGGCGTGTTAACAGCGGAATCGAACAATGCCTACGCGCTTTTATGAACTCCCATCAAAGATAACTGGGTACAGTGCCTACGGCGCCACACAGACAAGGGACTGGTCTCCCTGGAGGGGCAGCCAATTGATGAAGCAGAACCTCGACACCTTCGCGGACGCGTACCGGAACGGGAGGATGGCACTGACGAAGTAAGGTGGTCGAGAAATGGGAGTTTTTGAAGCGCTGTTAGACTGTTATAAACTTATAATGAACTATGACTATGGCGATACAATGTCAAAGCCAAACCTAAACTGAACACTACTAGGGAATGCTATTAGAGCGCTAAACCACTAGAATACTAAGCATAAGAAAGAGAAGAAAAGAGAGACGGATAGTCCGTAGACTTAACCCGGGATGGTATGCGGTCTGTGACGGCAGTAAACAGGGCCAAATCGCCACACACATATACAATAGTAGAATAATACCTAAGGCGGGAAGTGCGCGATTGAGGCTTGTGTTTGTTATTAGTGATTCTGTTAGTTTCAGGGAGTTGTCGCGGTTACCAGTATCGGCCGGGTTGGCGGTCATGTGATAGATCACGTGAACTTGTATTATGTACTCCTTACAGCACAATTGGGAGTTGGTTCGACCTCCCGTAAGATCAGTTTCATGATAAGTATGATGGTCGGAGTATCGTAGAGAAATACATACAGTAGGACATATCTATGTATGTGCATTTGGAATACCTGGCTTATTTATAATAGAGTCAACAATAATAGAGTCAACAATAATAGAGTCATCTCATAATATTAAGAGTATAATAGTAGTTATCGCAATGATAGCAGCCAAAAGAAAAAGAGAAATTATTTATCACATATACATACACTCCCACATGATTACTCATATCCTACTTATAGTAGGCTTAAGAAAGAACATAAGAACGCTAGATTCATTCGACAGGGGGGAGGAATAAAGAAAAGAAAGAAAAAGAAAAAAAGAGGAAGTGAGGAAAGGAAGGCAATAGTAAATCCATACAAGGATGAACTATACCTCTTGAACGAAGAAAGCCAACATAAATACCGTATCCTTCCAGGTAGAATTTTCGTCTAAGTAATAAGGAAGAAAGTGAATGAATTTTTTGTAACGCCATCGTCTTTTTTTTTTTCGTCTTCTGGGTTCGTTTTCACATGGGCAAAAGGGAAAGGGAGGAAGGTGAATCCATAGCTCGAGTATAGAGAGGCCGGCTAGAAAATGCAAAAAAAAAGGAGCTTGGGATCATTATATGCACAGGAAGGAACTTAAAACATGATGGGAGGTTGAATGGATCGTGATGAGTCGGGCACCGCAGGTCACAATGGAACAGAAAAGTGGAGTGCGATATCAGGACAAATCAAGCTCTCGTGATGGCGTCCCTTCGTTGGAAACCAATTTGCTCGTATGCCAGGCGATGCTGCTTCGTTTGCTGTTCTCCTCCTCTTCCATTGAAAAGACCAGTTCGCTTTGCTCTTCGTCGATCCGGGTCGTCGTGATCACGGGCGACGATACGGTCCGGTCTAGACGGCTGCCTGACCCAATCGATGATGGGTGCCGAGCCGAGTTCGGGTGCAGGCTCATGTTGCTGAGCTGTTGGGAGATCATTGACATGGAGGACTGGCGCGCTGGACTCGACACGAACGGAGAGACATCCCCGGAAACCGGGCGGCTGCCGATCGGCCGTAGACTGGGACTCGATCCAACGTGTAAAGCTGACTCTCGGAGAGGGGAGCCAACGTGGATGAAGGAGGATCCATATGCCTCTTCCTCCTTTCTCTGGCGTTGCTTCGCGAACAGCGCCCCAAACCGAGATGGACTGGAACCCAACGGCGATCCAACCTTTGCGGTGCCAGTACCGGTGACGCCAAGACCACCAAAGTCACGAGAGTTCGAGCTCAGCTCTGGCTCCGTGCGCGAGAGTCGCCTCATCTTCTCCTGGGGGGTGAGAACGTCATCATGCAGGTTGATCGGCAGATAGTCCTCTTCCATCGTGAAGTTGCTGTCATCCCAGTCATCCAGCGCGGTCGGACGGGGTACGCTAGCCGATAGGACCTTCGATCGAGGCATCCTCTGTGAATGCATCAGGCGCGGCCCTAGTAGATCTTCCGGCGGAGCGGGGGGGGACGACCCGAAATTTGAGGACGGCTTCCGGATGTCGGAGCCATACGCAGTATCACGGAGATTCCGAAGCGCTTCGGAGGGGTTCCTCTGCGGAGGTTGGACGGATAGATCTAGGCCGATTTTGGAGGGCATGGACGCCGCAACGGGCCCGTAGCGGGCGGCATGCGAAATGCCCTGACTGTCGAAGGAGGCCGGCAGTGGAGCATCGAGTGCTGTGAGAAGCTTCGGGGACGCTGACTGCCGAATGTCATCCACCGGCGAACCATACTTTGATCCCGCATCGGACACGAAGCCGGTGTCGATGGGGAACGGCTGCGGGGCATGTAGAGACGTGAGATCATCCTGGTTGGGGAAAGGATAGGCATACCGCAGATCGTGTCCATTCATACGCTGTTGGGACAGCACCGAGGACGTGAGCGCGGAGTCATGGTTGTGGTATGCTTGGGGGTTGACTCGGCCGCCCAGGTTCAGCGGTCCTCCGCCCATGCCTAGGCTGAAATTGGGTCTATTGACGCGTCGACCATCTGGTAGGATATGAGCCAGCGCGCATTTGGCGCCGAATTTGCAGTTTCCCTAAACCCGGGATCACCGTCAGTTCCTCGTTGAACGGCCCCTGATCCCAAATAGCTCATAAAGACGACTGAACCGCACCTTCGTAAAGTATTTGCAGGGAACTGAATCGACGGCAGCATCAGTCGAGTGTAGGAAAGGGCAAGCTGGGCCTGCCTGGCAGGCTCCTTGTCGGAAGAACTTGCAGGGGACATGCTTTGTGTCTGGAGGTGGTCAGTTGCAGTTGTCTGAGTCCGGGGGTAGATTGCAGATTGCAGATTGCAGACAGACATACTCTTGGTGGTCGGATTGGGAGGGCTGCGAGCAGCCATCTCGAAAGGGGTTGCACCCGAGAGATTGCGGGTGTGACCGTTCTGGATCTGAGTGGCGGGTGAAGGTGCTGAGGGGCCCGGAAGGGGACCGCGGTTTCTCATCTCGTTGGACAGCCGGTTCTGAGGTCGAAGACCATTTGCGAGACTGGTCGAGGGGTCCCGTTGGGGTAGTTGAAGCTGGGGAGGTCGATGTTGATGTTGCTGATACTGGTGCTGGTGCATGGAGGGATATGGATGGGCTCCTAGTAATAAGGCAGGTCGATCGGGAGGGGTTGACGAAGTCAAGGTCTCGTTCTGATTCTTCTTATCGGTGCGCTGCTGCTGCTGTTGCTGCTGCTGCTGCTGCTGCGGTTGATGCGGATGATACGCGATAGGAGTTGTTGTTCCTGGAGACAACGGTGATGGTGAGGATGACGAGGTGATTAGAGGGGAAGAAGCGCTTGCCGGCATCGAGCCCGCAACCGATCGGGTGGAAATGAACCGATCGTTGTAACAGTGATGCTGAGAATGATGCAGATGCTGATGCGGGTGAAGATCGAGGAGGCCAGCCGACATGGCTGCCTTTTTTGTCCACCTGGAGCCGCCTCGGTTGATCGTCAGAAAAAGAAGGGAAAAGGAGGAGGAGAGAGAGAAGCAGAAGAAGTCGGATCGCAGTCGATGGTGGCCTTCCAGTCGATCCCGGATATCCAAATCAGAGTCCTTTTCCCACTCAGAATCCCAAGATCTCATTCAGTTATCTATTATCCATGATAGATTCCTTCTTCATTCTTGAGGTCGGTTACGTATCCAATTCCGGTACAGACATCGAAAATCCACCGAATCCCAGATACTTCGTTCGGTTCGGTACATTAAGTAGATCCGTATATCAGTTAGTATGGTATGATACCTACCAGAGGAGGTAACAGGTGAGGCATGGGAAGAAGAATACAGGTATGTATGGAAAAGGTGCTTACCAGCTTCGGTCTTGGCATCACGGAGTCTTTATTTCCACATCCTTCCCTCGTTAGGATTTGTCTGAGCTTACTAACTGTCTAGGGAAGCGAGATCATATCTAAAGATGGAATCAACCTTCTTTCTTCTGCCTTCTACATAAATGTCTTCCCTAGTCATGATCTTCATTTCCACTAACGATTTCATTCCTCCCGTTCGGGCCACCAGATCTCTAGGTCGCGAGCATCGAGGCCCCTGAAGACCATGATTGCGCCAGTTTGACCTGCATCGCTACAGTCTCAAAAGTTTTTGGTTGTATAGAATTCCTGTCGGTAGACATCTTCAACGCCACATGTCAGAGCATGAAGATCGGGGAAACCATGTAGACTGAAAGTCTGTAGTACTCGCAGAGCTTTTATCAGTCTATGATAGTTGTTGTTTGGCGCTACATCATCAGTTATCGCAGACGGGATTCCGAAATCACAACGTTGTAAAGGCGCCTCAGGAGGCAGCTGGCATCTCATCCTCTCAGTAACAGGCTGGATTTCAATGAGCGCAACTAATTTGTCATGTGGAAGATTTGTATACGGCTTGCGGAGAGGTCAAAACATTCCAACAATTAGATGTTACTATCGTTGCAGGAAGATTCAGCTGCCACACACATATACCTTTGCTACCCTCAGGGATCTCCTCAGGGAGACCTTCCGGAACAGGCTGGCCTTCAGACCTATGCATAATCATTGGGTTCAAACTCTCTAAGATTGATTTCGCTTAACTCTCTTGATAGAGAGTCTCGATACTCGGCAGCATGTTACTCCTAGGAAAGGTATACTGGAACGATACCAACTATCATACGATCGATCTCATCTCGGAGAGATTCGGAATAAATAGGACGATCATATGTATCGATCACAATAATGATACGATGACGATGATCATTAGTATGTACCACATGAGCGGCCTGAGAATACGACCATATAAAGATACGATACATATACAAAGAGATATAGGACTCAATCGGCTTCCCCAAAATTGGTATGCCCCGTCTGCATCGCGTGCTGTGTCGCCCCTTGCTCGCCCACAACAACATCACCACATGTCTGGCACCGGATGTGAAACCCTGCCGTGTCAGTGTAGTAGTGCCGTCCCTGTAGGATTCGACACAGCTCCCCCGCCTGCGTGAGGATCACCGGGTTAGCCGCGTCAAAGACCGTCGTGTCGAACTCGGGCGGTGCCGTCGCGCGCGTGTAAGGGGGATCTGATGGTGAGAGTGCGATGGTATCGTAGTGGATACCTGAGTAGACTACGATGCACCGCATCGGTCGGCCTTCGTTGAACCGGTCCACCCGGAGCGACTGCACATCGATCGAACAGATCTCGATGTCGAAGTGCTTGCTCAGGATGCTCAACTCAATGGCCCCTCCCCAAGCCGCCTCCGTCTGGATCCAACGGCAGTAGTCGTCCCGTTTCCTCTCCAGCATCACTTCCGGATACACATCCGGCTGCTCTTGGATTGTTTGCGCCACGATCGCCCGCAGTTCCGTCATGGCGTCCAGGCTGCCAATGACCGCGCCTCCAACCGCCCGGAACAGGCATGAGTTGTCGTCCGGCATAATGCGCAGCACCACCGTCCCGCCGTGCTCTGGAGACGGGATCTCCGGTGGGTCACGATCCGTTTCCGCCGCCCGTTTGGGGCCGACCAGGGCGACGGGATGTGACAGCGACGACGAGAACGGGGTCCCCGTAGCCGCGCGGGCGGGGGTGCTAATGGCGGGAGCCGCAGACTTCCTCGAGTCAGACCGGGGCGGGTCGTCTGGCGGCCGCTGCATCCGGGGGGTGACGATGAGCTGCTCTCCGTTGAGGTTGACTCCCAGTTCTGCGACCGTCAGGTCTGGGCGATAGCGATCGAGCGGAAGAGGCTGCAGGGTTGGGTAACCGTATTTAACATCGTAGTCGGCCAGCCCAGTCCGGTCGCGGACCAGGGCACGAAACTCATCCATCGAGGTGCCCTCATCCAGCGTGAGGATTGACTGTCCGGTCGGGCCGCGGACTCTGACCCTCATGATTGGTTTTCCCTTCTTTTCTTCTTTCAACAAATTCCCTTGCTCACAAAATGCTGGATGAATGGGGATAATTCTTGTCCTGCACGTAAGGCCGGAAGGTAGCGACGTTTCTCTTGCTTTTCTTTCCTTTCCGTGTGATACCTGGGAGAGAGGGAGGGAGTCAGTACTATGTTGTCTGTACATCTAGAATATTACCTATCGAGTATGTGATTATCCGGTTGTCGAGTCAGAAAGAAAAAAAGATAAAGAAAAAGAAAAAGAAAAGAAAATCAAACCAACGAATCGATTCAACTACTTTTCTTTGAGCTGCTCTTGGGAAAACGAGAAACGAAAAGGGTTCAGGATGACAGGGAAGGAAGAGAGGAAAACAACAAAAAAGATTCTATGAAGCTTTGCGTCTTATTTAATAACTATATTGTATGTAGCTCAGCTACGATAAATAAACCCATGAATTAGTACATGGCGGTAATCATAGTCATGGTTGGCATGATTGTTATCGGTCCTCTCCTCAATAATAACAATACGAAATCATGTTTGACCATGTTGATATGTTGATGCAGATGCACCCTCTATAGCACCAATGACAGTAGGTAGGAATATAGGAAGAAAAGTATCTTGATCGATCTCAATCAAGAAAGTCTCGTGGCGAGTAAGAACGAAGAAAGGTTGGTCCTTTCTGAAGCTAAGCCTATTCAAGTCATCCTGTCCAACGTACGTTCCGTTTTGCAATCTGTCAGATTCTACTGCTTATTTTTATTCAGATATGGGATGATTTTTGAGGATAACGATGAAATCATGTGATGTGTTCTTGAGAGATAATGTAAGGCAGTTTAGCGAGCTGACTAAGCTCGAATCTAACAACACTAGTAATAGTAGTTAATATAATAAAATAACTATTAAGAAGTTAACTAATAATTAATAATAAAACAACAACAACAACAGACAAACCAACCTAACCTTGGAAGGCACCTACCTATACGAGAGAGGATATACAAATCAAGCTGGACTTTGTCTAATGTACTGTACATGGATGTGCGTACATACCACTGTCATACATACATCCATCCATCTACCTACCTAATAGATATATATTGTAGTATCATAGGATTCTACCTTGATGTGCCTGCCATTCCAAGAATGGTGAATCTTGGGCTTCTTAGTGCCTATAGGTTCTCTACTCTACAGCTGTAGACTGAAGGTATGGGTTGCTTCTCTCCTTCCTAGGGCTTCCGAAGTTCTGGTTGTGAAGGCCAGGTCTTGACAGGCTTGTCCCCATCCGTAGCCGGTCATGCATGACCCTCCCTCCCTCACCCTCTACATAGGAGCTGTAAAACAACTTGACCATGCTCTTCTTCGGAAGTTCTGTCTTTTAGGTGTGCTGGCTGGGATGAGAGTCTGCCTTCACCCACATTAATTCCACAGCTATCCTTGAAATTTTCCATATCCGACTTATTCTACACAGTGTTAGGATAAGACCTTGGTCTCAAGGCTTGTTTTATCATCATAGTAGTAGCCCGCTGGCACTTACAGCGGGCTCGTATCAGTACCATACTCTGGGTAAAATGATTGATGGTCTCTGTTTTTTTGCATGTGAGGTTGCTGCGAATGAAAGAATTAGAAGTACTTTAAAAAAGAGAATTGGACACTGCTTGGGATGAGTATATTTGGTTCCTTGGTGTGATGCTCCTTCGTGTGGAGGTGACAATAAGCCATCCCTTTTTCTCCTGCCGTGGACTAAGATAGCTCTGCGGAGGAAGTTACCAGACGGCCACTGGGGTAAAGGTGCCTATGTATCAATGGGGGGGATATCAGTTATGGGAAGCTTGCGCGTTTATAAGTAGCCCATTAGTTCTGCTGCCTGCATGCCCTCTCATTCGATGACAGTATGTAGTAAGCGAATACTAATAACCGGTCTGAATCATGATCTACAAATAGGTAGCAAATTTCTTGAGCCTAGCATCAAAGGATGCGATCATAGCAATTGACATCCTGGTTAAAGGAGAGACCATACATTCTGAACAGATAGCTAACGCAGTTAGTTGGTGATGGCGGGCTTATATGTGCTCGGATTGACGCCGGGGTCCCAGCTGTCTCGGGAGTGCCCACTGTTTTGGAGGAGAATCAGGCTTTAGAAAGAGCAGGTTTGGCCCAAAAACCGGGAAACATAATCATGATGGAGACTGGGGGCATGCTATTGTTGAACTTGGAATCAAGAGGAGAGGCTGGGCACAAGGAATTTTCTATTAAAGATACTAACTAGTATGCGTGTTGGCATTATCGAGAGGGAATGAAGACGAAGCCGGAAGCAATTGTCGCGCTTCACAACCGTAGTTTACGTGAAATCTTCAACCCTATTGGTAGAAACGCCATGTATATCCATCAATTTGAGAGGCTAGAAGTGTAACTGGAGGTCCCGATTGGGTGCAGAAATAAATTCCTTACTCTTCCATTCGCTCACTCTCACTTGACTTCGGTTTCTCTTCTTCATCTTCGACTTCTCTCTCCAGAGCCTTTTCCGCTGCTTTCTTGGCCTCCTCCAGAAGATCATTAGGAACTTCTTCATGTCTACCCTTGGTGGGCCCGTCCATTGAACTAATCCAGGTCATCTCCAGCTCGAAATCCTTATCTTTGCTGTCTTCATGTGCGATATAGATGATCCGTGCTGCTTCCTTCAATGCATCATGAAGTTCCAGGTTGCCACTGCCCAGGTTTAATTTCTCAAGTTCAGCCTTTGCAGCTTGTCTCCCTTTCCCAGTAGCCGCACCGTAGTAACCCTGGAGACAGTCAGATATTCGAAACGCTTCTGAATTATTGGCGGCTACAAACCCAGTAAAGACCGCTTGGTTCGATCATGTAAAGGCCTGGGCCCCCAGCCTGAACGCCTTCTATTTTTCCGCCAGGGCCGCTCTTTGGGCCAGATCCAACTTCACCATCCACAAGGGATTCTAATTCCGAATCGCAGCCTCCTAGGATAGCGGTCACTCCGAATGGTCGGACACTTGAGTAGAGAGTATACGCTTGGACATATCCGCCTAGGCGATCTGCCAGAACAGGGAGTGGGATAGGGCCTTTATATGTCCTTCTCCAGGAAGCGGCTTCATCCCTGGCCCGTGAAACGAAGTGGCGACCATCGGGAACAAGCCCAGCCGACACCTCCATGGACGAGATGTATTAGCGAGCTTCCAATAATCATATTTATTGTTCCATGCAATAGGTTTCGTGAGAACATAGGCACAGCTTACTATTCCGATATTACGATCCACGGTTGCTATCCTCTTATTCGCGCCGGTTTTAAGAAGCTTGCTTGTAATAATTTTTTCAACAGCAAGAACTACACCATTCCTGCACCTGATTCCGATTGCTGTTCCTCCATTCTCGACAGCCTTGACCGCATATTCAACCTGTACACCAGATAATCAACATTTGCCAGCTGTGCAATGATGCACCGTGATAATTTACTTGGAAGTTTCTGCCGTCGGGAGAAAACACCGAATTCGAGAGATCGTAGCCTGTGCCTATAGACGTCTTGACCCCCAGAGTCGTTAGCACTGCAAACGTCAAGAAAGCACGTGAAACGAACCATATCGTTACTCTATCGACAGGTGATTTGGCTTGTTGATTAAAACAGGCAGGCGAAAAAAAAAAAAAAGATTACTGAATTCGACAGCAAAATCTTGAAGGAAGCCAACTTCGTGGCCGAGAACTGAGTACTTTCCGTTAGAGCATCTCGCGCTTGGAAACGAGGCCGCGGATATTCACGTGATCAAAATATAATTAATCATCGGTCGGTCTGTGGTTCATCGCCTATTGTAACTTAATTTGTCGATGGCGGTGCTCGCGCTAGGTCGATAAATTCTAAATTCTGACAGCAAAATAAGGCGGTCGGAGTTTCTAAACTTATCATATATCATCAAGTATATACATACAGTACATGATGCAGTATTGTATTATATGTTACAACTACTAGACAGTTCTATGCCTCTCTATCCTCAATTCTAGATACTCAGCTAGTTACTTTCTTACAGTTCATCATCAGTGTTCACTTTGTCTGGTTTTCTTCTTGTTAGTACGATAGTTTTGAATCATGCGTATACCTAAGAAGTTAGCGCTACGACCGTAAATGACTATGATAACTTCTTCATATCAATACGATCAAGGCAGATACCAAACTAAAAAAAATCAAACCCCCGAAGATGTAGTTGAAGCGCATCACTGACATCAATTAACATGGTTAATAAGACGATTACATGATCCAGTCCGATACTACGTATACTCTATATGTACATGCACTATGATAGGAGTAACTTAGGAATGACAGGTAACTACCTCTGTAGCAGTAAGTAACAACGTATATGAACCGGTTTCATTACATTACCGGCGGTTGCGGTCAATGACCACCAATAGCGGGAAGAATAATCATACTAGGCCCAGGACTAGTATCAGTTAGGTAGTAGCACGGTACGATCCCCCGATACCACTAGTTAAGTCAGTACGGTCACGGTCATCTCTTCACAGAATGGATCATAATATCAACAAGGTCGGATCGAGCTGAAATAAAGATCCCAGCAGTGGCTGTTGAAAATCCCCTTCAAGCTCCAAGCAAGACGAGAAGAGAGATCTACGATTACTCTTACGACGCTTACAAGACTCCGTCAGCTCGGTTCTTCACCAAAGCCAGCCAAAGATGGCAGAACCAAACCCCCCCGACGGTGGCGGTGACCCCCAGGACGCGCAGCAACTAGGTCTCGCAGCGATAGCCCCCAGAGCGCGTCCTGAGATGGTACCCGTCAAGCTTGAGGACAAGCAGAACAGCGACCACCACAACTACAACGAAGCTGATGCTGGTGATGGCGATGGGGTGGTCAATGTCAATGCTCAGGAGAATCGTGCTACGGCGGCCGCCCTGGCGGGCAGCACAACCATGACAGCGACGCTGGCGATGATGATGACGAGTGTCGGTGTGACGGATGAGCAGTGGAAGTCAATGATGCCCTTGGTGATGGCGATTTACAATTACCGAGAGGAAGAGTGCGTTTTGATCGGGTTTCGGTGATTCCTACATCCTGGAATCGAGATTGACTCAGTCACAGTGGCCATGACCCGTCGAGACTCTTTCACCGTAGTGTGAACAAGCGGAATGTCCCCGACTACTACGAAATCATTAAAGAGCCCATGGCTCTCAGTATCTTAAAACAGAGAATCAACAAGCGCGAGTACAAGCATTACTCGGAGTTCGTGCGGGACTGTGCTCTAGTCCGTGACCCCTATCATCTTCGTTTCTCGTTCGAATTTCCAGTGCCGGGAACTGATGCGCTTTTTTCGACTTTATAGATTCCGCATAATGCGCAAACATACAATCGACCCAAGTCGCAGGCATACGAGGATGCTCTTGTCATCAAGGTGAGGGGATCTTCACCTCCATGGCAATCGGCTGTTGAGCATCGATCTGACACACATGCTTGTGACCAAAGGAAGTTTTTATCGCTGAGTTCCAGAAATTAGTCGACCAGGGAATCATCCCTCCGGAGGTAGCAGTGTTGCCGGACCTGGGAGAGATCCCGGAAGCCGACCCCCTGCCCATGGACGAAGAAGAAGAAGATGAGGAGGAGGAGGACGAAGAGGACGAAGATATGGACGATTCAGAGGATGATCATAACCGTCGCCGAAGACGACGCGGGCCTCGATCGATGATCAAGAAGGACGGTGGAGCCAAGGATGATGTGCACAAGGCCAACGACCCCGAGCTCCGCAAGAAGCGCGGGAGACCACCTCGGGTGGATACACCGATGGAGGCGAGGATCAAAGCCGTCCTGAAGGGGATCCGGAAGTTCAAAGATGCGAAAGGCCAGCTCAAGGTTCGCCATTTTGAACGACTACCCGACAAATCCACCTATCCCGATTACTTCACCGAGATCAAAGAGCCGATGGCGATCGACCTCATCAAGCGGAAATCGAAACGGAAGAAGTACAACTCGGTAGACCACTTCATGCGAGACATGGACTTGATGTTCGGCAACGCGCAATCCTACAATCAACCCGACAGTGAACTATATCGGGATGCGGCCGAGCTGCAGGTCGAGGCCCGTCGCCTCGCCGAGCAGGAAAAGCAGAAGCCGGATAGTGAGTATCTAATGGAGGACGGGCGCATGCCGCTCCCGGATGGCATCCTCTACAATGCAGAGCTCTGGAAAGTGGGTGACTGGGTGCACATCCAGAATCCCAACGACGTGAGCAAACCGATTGTGGCCCAGATCTATCGCACATGGCAAGATTCCGAGGGCGAGAAGTGGGTGAATGCATGCTGGTACTACCGTCCGGAACAGACGGTTCACCACTTTGAGAAGCACTTCTTTCCAAACGAGGTGGTGAAGACCGGCCAGTATCGGGACCATCGGATCGGAGAGGTGGTGGACCGCTGCTTCGTAATGTTCTTCACCCGCTACAACCGGGGTCGACCACGCGGCTTCCCTCCGAACAAAGAGGTCTATGTCTGTGAGGCTCGCTACAATGAGGAGAAGCACAAGCTGAATAAGATCAAAACCTGGGCCAGCTGTCTGCCAGACGAGGTGCGGGAGAAGGACTACGAGATGGATCTCTTCGATGCTCCCCGCAAGATTAAGAAAGTTCCCAGCCCGATCAAACACCTCCTAAAGGAAGATGCAAAGGAGACCGACGACTTGCCGAAGCCGACATGGGGTGCCGAGAATGCACCCCCCATTGTTGGAGCGGTGCATCGCCGGCCTAGAGACGAAAATGTATGGCCTTTTCCCGTTGCTTTGTCTTTGATCCTTTGACGCGAACGCTATGAAAGGAAACTAACCGACTATGAAAACAGGAGTCTCCTCCCCCAGAGCCCACCCCATCCCCTCCTCCACAGCCTCTTCTTCCCCAGCCTTCGTTACCCCCAGGACCCCCTCGACAACCGTCTCTGACACGACCCCCCACGCGTCAAAGCGTGGATAGCCAGGGTGACGCCACTATGCTGGCCGCCCCCCCAGCGCCTCCAGCGACGCCTTCGCCAGCTGCCCCGGTTGTGCCGGCCCAGAGCTCCCCAGCGCCCGTACCAGCGCAAACATATCAACAGCCGCAAGCCCCCTCCACCCCCGCCTATCAGCTCCCGCCGCGCGCTGGTTCTTTTGCATCACAGACCCATCCTGGTGTCTTCCAAGCTTCGCCTTTGCCAGCCCAATATGCGACCGCTCAGCATCCTTCTTATCCGTCGTACGCAAGCCGCGCGCATCCCCCAGGATCCGTCTACAACGCCAACGCCCCGCGCCCGATCGAAGTGTTCCATCTCAGTGAGACCGCCAACAATGCGATCCCCGCCGACATCCGTGAGCAATTCCATCGAGATGAGCAAGGTCGGATACTCTTCTTTAGCACTCCGCCGCTGGATATCGTGCCGCCGGCGGAGCAACAGCTCGGTCATTCCCTCAAGTATCTCGCTGCGAAAGAAGAACGAAAGAGGATTATCGCGAAAAAGAAGCAAGAAGTATTCGAACGGATGCAGGAGGAAAATCAGCGGCGACAAAACCACCGGGATATCGCTGATGATGACGACGACGAGTTGGAAGAAAAGGCCGACGAAGATCCGGAGCCAGCAGCCAAGCGTGCCCGAACAGATAAAGGGGGTACTTTCACCGAGCGGGTGCAAGCCTTGACGGAAAAGGCACTCCTCATGCTGATCGACCAAATCGCTGCGGGCACGGATGAATTCTACCGGATTCACTATGCAGAGTGTGCCGAGGCTGTCAAGCTGGCCGACCAGCAAGCCCACCAGAGCAAGTTAGCTGCCGAGCAGGAGCTAAAGCGGCAACGGGCAGCATTTCAGGCGCAGCTCAAGAAGCCAGAGACGCTTATCAGTCTTCGGGGGAACGCGGTCTTTCTGGATGACTTTGATCCAAGGACATAACTCTTTTATCTTTCTGTCCACTAATTTCTTTCATAAATTCTTCTTCCTTAAGCCCATTACTGTGTCGCTCTTGCCTTCGCTTCGGCTTCGCCTGGCTGCTAGCTTCAGCCAGCCTCTCTTTATCATGATTCTCTTGATCACGCGCCTATCATATCCAACAGCACTTGTGGTGTCCCTGGAGTTTGTCCATTAAAACGTCGATTCTTTTGAACTTTACCGTATGTATGTACATACCTTTGGACCTAACCAGACCGGTCGGTTTTATCCTAAAAGTCAAGGTTCGGGGTGGACTTTGAGCTATTATTACCACTACATATATGATATTATTCCTCCGACCGGTATACATCGTATGTACTGCACTGTATTCATGATTCTACATAACACTACATAACATGAGTCGTGATGCGGTTCCAAGATCGTTCGTCCTTCATAAGATCATAATACCTTATCGAAGAGCCTACCATCATCTATTTGGTGAAATCCGCCTTATAAGTTATCGAAGTGTAGAGAGAATATACAAGATCACAACATTATATTGACAACATTATGTCAGGGTATATTATATAATTACGTGGATGTACTACTGGTAGTCACGTGGCTTGATTAGCGAGCCCGGTTGTAGTCACATGACATAATTAGTCGTCTTCGTATTTAAGTCACCCCACTTGCTTCCATGATCGTCGTTCATTTGTCTTCTATCATATATCACTATTCACTAGCCCCCGGAAGATCTGCCATCGTTTCCCCATTTCTTCCAATAAAAACAAGCTTACGCATCGATGACCACGTGGAGGATCAAGTAGGGTCAATTTTGTACCCCGTATGAAACGCTTGCTTGACTATTTCTGGCTCTTTCTCTGGGAGGATTGTAGTCGATGAAGAAGGCATATATCTTCCTTGATGTTGCCCCGTGTACCGCCTCATTGCGTTTCTCTTGCTACGCCCCGCACCACACACTGCCACTCCAGCAGGGTGTAGTCCCTTGCCACTCCTCTAAGAAGTCGACACGGTGCCTTAGCTTTCTAACTCCGCCTCGACCTATCCATCTCTGTTGGCACTCCCGAAGGCTCTCTCCATTGTCACTCTCCGGAGGCTTTCTATTACTCTCTGTTGCTTTTCGGGGGCTCTAAACTAACTACCGACATATTCCTGCGGCTCACGGGAAGTTGCTAGTACTATTCACAACAGCTGGTTATACCGACACCGGGTTCTGGCATATTAGTGAATCATGAACACAGCCTCTTGAATAACGTACTCAAAACCTTGGAGCTAGTTTCTGTCAGAGTTTTTTTTTTTTTTTTGAGCCGAAGTTGGAGGAGCAAAGAGAGCCTTGAGCAACAGAGATGGGTCGAGGCGGAATTCAGAAAGCTAAGGCATCGTATTGATTCCTTAGAGGAGCAGCAAGGGACCATGCTATATTACCCTTTACTAGTGTGCGTTGCGCGTAGCAAGACAAAGGAATGAGGCGGTACACGGAGCCAACCTCGAGGTATATGTATGCCTTCTTCATCGACTACGATCCTCTCAGAGAAAGTCAAGCAAGCATTTCATACAGAATACGAAATTGACCCGGGAACGTTCGCCGACACCCTACTCTATCCTCCACTGGTGGTCGTCAATGCGTTCAATCAATATGTTAAAAGAAAGATTAGATATTTAGCAACGGAGCTCCAGGCTCGAGCACATGAGGCACTCCCTTTCAGAATTGGGGGCTTTTCCCAGTATAGACCGAAAATTCAATACAACAACTTATATGCACCTGAGCAAATGTGAACTGGGCTGTTCTGGCCCGTTTTGCCTGGTTTTCCTCCCGAGACTATATAGTTCTTCCTCTCCAGAGTAATATCTTCCTCCTTAGACCAGGCTTTATCCTTTTCTCTAGGCTAGTCACCCCCCTTCATAGACCAGTCAATTTCTCCCACAAGTTCCCGTTCGAGCAACATGGGCAAGCGCGGGAGAGGCCGGCCTCCCAGCCTATCCAAAAGCAGAAAAAGGAGCCCCAGTTTGCGGGCGAAGCGGTGAGTCGTATGACGTACCCTTTATGACTGATATATAGTTTCGTTTCCTTGCTGATAATCCGACTGCAGCTCTCGAGGGGTATAATCTCGGCCACGTCGACTCGCAACATCTCTTGGATGGGAGCCATCCGGCAATGGAACATCAGCTTGGGGATGTCGCAAAAACGCTCATCATC